>DWQL01001240.1:0-11938 GCA_018231265.1 Noctuana haematospila | reverse complement strand
GGGCACGGGTCTCTCCCCACAACCGTGGAAGGCCTGGAGCATACTCCACCACGCTGCTCCAATGCGGATTGGTGCATAGTACTATAAAATAGTATACCTTGTTTTATTTAACATATAGATTCATCTTATAAATACTCCAAAAACATTTTTACAATTTATTTTCAGCGGTAAAACAGACTTGGAAGAAAAATTGAAGGCTCTCACAGTGGAGTGTAATGAATTGCGAGAAAAACAGAATAATCTCCTTAATTGTTAAAGCAACATTTCCATGATAGAAAGTTGAAATTGCATTTTAAAATATTCCATATCTTTATTTTGATTACATCTCGACCGATTGTTTAATTTATTCCTAAATGTGATTAACTACTTTACAGATTACTTAACTACTAACTAGTTGCTACAAATTTGTTACTTTTAAGTTGTTTGCTTTATAAAGATAAATATGTTTATAGTACATTATTTATATTTCTTTATCCAATTTAAACTCCACAACCATAAAACATTTTTATTATGTGAAAGTAACAGTTCACACCAACATTATTATTGTATAAATGTTGGGCGCAGTCCAGACTTTTGTCAACTGCAGCGCATTTCAAATCACAGTTACCATGTTATTATAAACTCTAACGAGACATCTAGACATTTATCGTTTCAACTGCAACAGTCGCTAAAATATTGCGATATCATTAGCGACAACATGAAAGCAAGTACTTTCAGACAATACCTACAAACTGTTCTCAGAAAATATTACAGCCCATAATTTAAATAATATATACATTTGGTTTTACTTAAATATTAATACAGCTATATAATAGCATAACTTTTTATGGTTTATTGTTCGCTGGTGAAGTCCTATGTTTGCTGCTACCTCGACCACTACTAACAGCATGTTGGACTGCTCCAATCACTGCTGCTCCTTGGAAAAATGTGTTCTGAAAATCATAACAAAACTGTTTTAGAAACACAAAAGTTCCTAAACATATAATAAATGAATTACTGCATAATATAACACATTATACCAACCAGTCCATCTTTAAATTTTCTCGTCCAAGTTTTAGGAGTTGTAGTTGAAACTGCTGGTGGAACGACAACATTGCAAGACCCCAAAGAAATGAAGCATAGCACTATAAAAACAAAAATTATTGCGAACTTCATTGTGTGTACGCACTCTTTCCGTTTCTATTCAGAATGGAGACACGAAGTGAAACTAATGTCTTTTATATCGCACAGTTGAACAGGAAAAATACGCTGTCTTGAGGAAATTTTAAAATCTAGTGAGATGCCTATGCAAGGCACGCGTCATACTGTCGTGTGTCTTATCGATGTGCAATATTGTAACAATTGTTCAGTTATTAGCTTATTGGTTCTTAAATGCAGGAAATCCCCATATACACAAGTAATTAACGATAATTGCATGCCTATCAAAGTTATATTAGTAGTGTCGTTTGATCAGGAATTTTTAAAATGTTGGCCATATTTGTAAAATATTTAAAATAATTAATTACGGCGGTTAATGTACTACCTTCAAACTTACATTACTATCCTACATATTAGGTACTTCCCTAGAATTCTTTTAACAATATTGTTTCATCATCTCAAATGAGGTAGGTAGGTATATAATATCAATCATATTAATAATTATTATAGGTACCTATAATATTGTTATAAGAGTGTAATAGTAGTGTTAAATTTTTCAAGCTTACGTTATTACTCGTGTTAAAATTATATCATGGTTCTATCCGAGAAATAAAAACGATAGTAAATATCGGTTGGAAATACCAGATTTCGTTTCGTGGTAGGCTCGCAATTTATGACCTAAATTAACATATTGAATACTTTTTATCCCATCCGGCAGATGAAGCCGCAGACAGTAGCAGATTTATAAAAGAAGCCAATGAATCACAACACCTGAGTTAAGATAATAAAAAAGTACCGACCAAGATAGAATTAAAAATGTCTACATCTTACATATATAGGTACACATACAAAGTGTGTAATATAAACGTAACATTGGGAAAAGAAACATTAGTTAAGACTTGACACTTATTTATCATTGCAACAACAACTGCTATATTTATCTACGATGGTGACACGATTGTAATAAAACACCCCATCTTGATCTTACTTCACTTTATTATTAAGTATTGCAAAACTAACTGTAATTAAGAGTATCCACCATCGATTGTACACGATCAACAGTCTTTATTGTAATAATTAGTAATGACACTATTACATTAAAAATAATATGTAGTAGGTATACTAATACATTCATGTAAATTGGGATAACTTAAAATAAACTTGGGTATAATTTATGGCACATATTATAAATTTATTACTTTTACTACGTACATACTGTTGTAAGCACTTTCAGTCATAATGTTTAAGCATAATAATATAAAATCAATACTGAGATATGATTGTATTAGGTACGATACCGACTATTACAAATCTAATGCTTTCGTTTGTGATGAAAGAAGCTGTACACGTCGTGCGCTGTGCTTGCTATGTTGACGTAACGTAATCCTTTGCCCTGAAACACATTTTTCAAAATTAAAGAAAGAAAAAAGAAAAGAGAGAACAAGAAACACAGCTACAATCTTTATAAATCACATGCCGCAAAAGGAAATAAATAAATAGTCCAGCAATATAATTTGCAGCAACACCACACCCAATGCAGACCGCTGCCATTTAGGAAGATTGCATACTGTATGTAGGTTTAGAAAAAAGGTAGGTATATCAATAACCTTGTAACAATAGAACGAAAAACGAATCCCATAAAATTACTTACCACAACTTCAGCTCCCTTCTTTATGGCTTTGACGGGTATCTTCCCAGGCCTCGCTTCACTATGCCCATAAAGTAGTGCAAATAAGCACATCACAACGATAAATAAGTTTGAGAACTTCATTTTCAATGAGATTTGATAAATAAACTGAATTGAAAGCGGTGGTTATTCTAAAACTGTCAGGTTCTGCGTGTTTAATACTTGTACTGGCTATTCTGCAAAGCTCTTTATATATGAGGAGAGTAGGTATTAGCAAAGCATTGCGAAGATGATAAGTTTATCGGGACTCTCCCTCGTCCCATCGACGTAATTAAGTTACTCGAAAAGCGATAAGTAGGTAGGTACATACCCGGTGGCGGCCTGGCCATAAATGTTAGGTACATAATAATATTATTATGATGAACTATACTGGCCGCAACATGTTTCTTTAACCGATTATAGTTATTCAATTTGTACTTTGATATTCTAAAAGCAGTTTAAAAATAGGTATTACCTACATCACACATTATTTATTACCCATTATTAAATGTACCTTAGTAGACGTAGACTGAATAGATCTGTCTTATAATATTTTTGGGCAAAAGTAATCGTATGATACGTAGAAAATTAGTAGATGTTTATCTTAATAAATATGATTTAATTGTTTTTCCTAAGCAATACAAAAATACAAATGCAAAAATTGCAAAAATACAATTCATTTAAATATCTTTTATTTAAATAAACTGTACATATTTTTACTAAACTAAATAAAGAA
Organism: Noctuana haematospila; assembly: GCA_018231265.1. Lineage (NCBI taxonomy): Eukaryota > Metazoa > Arthropoda > Insecta > Lepidoptera > Hesperiidae > Noctuana > Noctuana haematospila. Next base: position 8,399 of record DWQL01001240.1, on the reverse strand, counting down.
TTTATTATTATTAAGCCTTTAAGAATCATTTAAGTATATAAACACCAGAGGAAAGAGACGTGATAATTTCCATTTTATTTAAAAACTTAAATATGTTTTCTCTTATGGTAACTAAATCCTAGTAAGTACCTACCTTGATAATATTTCAGCAGATTCCGGTAGTTGCCAGTGAGAACCTTAATTATTTACCTACGTGTAGGTATACACCAAAATTCATCGCATGCTATTAACCCCTAATGGAGAGTTCTCATTAGCTTTTTGCCAAGATTAGTTAAAATACATTCTTTTCACAAACCCTCTAGAGACCTCAGCTAGTTTCTTACGATTAATTACATAATAATATAATAAGTATAAACATCATTGTTTGATAAAAAGAAATATTTAATTATTTTCAATACGTTAGTTCCGTTTTCTGTCTTTAACTTGGTGATATATATCGTGGACTGTGCCTGCTGCGTAGATTACCTCGATGCCCTTATTCTAAAAACAAAAAAAAAAATATTTCAAACTTATCTACTTTTAATGTGGATTCAATGTCTTTAAAATAAGAAGTAATTAAGTCTTAAGTACCTATAATTATGTTATCATTATTTATAATTACCTACGTACTTACGATAATTTTCCCACCTTTCTTAATAGTTTTAACATTAATCTTAGGAGCAGCTTCGTTTCCGACGAAGAATGCTAATAATGCCATGATAGTTAAAATGAAAGTTGATAGTTTCATACTAAATGTTGTGATTAAATAAAAATTATTATACTTATACTAGTGGACAATAGGTACTACTTATCTACAGAGCTACCTCGGTGTAATGATACCAAAAACGTTTTTGCGTTGGCTATTTAAATATCAAGCCGCAATATTTTTCCTTGACAAACGGTAAGGAAACTAACTTCTCGCAGAATGGGATTCTCCAGCGCCAATACTTTTAAATTGTTCACAGTATGTACTCGTATGTTCTAGTACGTGAGTTTTTTGACTTACAAATGAGCATCCTCACCATATCAATGCGCCGCCGCACCGTAGCTGTATCTAAGTACTACTGACCAACTGATGTATCGATTTTTATACGTCATATATTAATTAGTTTTGTTGGTGTTATAAAATGGTGCTGTGTTTATTCCGGTTCATATCAGGCAGTGCATCTTAGCGTTCTGCTTTACATTACGAGTTTTCTATCCAAAATGAATTTCTCAAATATTATTTTTGTTGTGTTAGCGGCCATAACGCTGTTGTTCAACTCATTAGAGGCTGCACCGAAAGTAAAAGCCGGCTCAGTTGTTGTAAGTAAATATTTGAGAAAAAATAATAGGTACCTACTTATCCGTACCTAAATATTTTCAATACTTATTACGAATTACAATTGCATTAATAGTGTTTTTCTTTTTGTTCTTATTTAAAATCTAATCTAAACTACAGTAACATACTTAGCGTCTTTTTGATCTTTGTTTAATTTAGACAATTAAAATCATATTAAATAGATCATTTTGATACTGGTTACAATATTAAAAAAAGATAGTGTCAATAAATTTCTACTGGGAAATAAATTTATACTTGCTTCATTTAATTTTTGACTATCAATAAATAAAACCCACACCTTTTTACATTTAATATACATTTATATTATTACAAGCATTCACAGTTCGCCTACTTTTTCTTTCAAATGTACCGTAAAACAAATTAGAATTTTGTAAACTATAAATCCAGATTATCATTTACAGAAAGGAGGTCTGCGTGCTATTAGTGCTGTTGGTACTGTGCACGATATATATAAACACGCGAAAAACAAACGAAATCAGGGATAAACCAACACAGAAGAATAACAACAAATGAACAATATTTTGGCGTAATATTTTTACCAAATAAATCCTACTTTTGTATTTTTTCCTTACTTTTTATATTTTATAATTTTTTACCTATTAAAATTAACCATTAGATGAAGACACTATGCTCTGACTGTTTTACTGAAAATTCTGAATAACTACTAAGTTACTTTTCGAAAAACAGTCCCTAAAATATCCCTAGGTACCTAGTTACGCTATGTCGATCTGTGTAAATTACAAAGCCGAGTACGAGTAGATAATTATGCTGCAGGTAGATTAAAATGAATAACGCAGTTAGTTAATGCATCTACATATTTTAATTGAAAATAAAAAGAAAAACTTAAAGGGGCATTAGGTTTCTGTCATTTTATCAATCAATGGTTTAGTCTAGTCTATAGAAGTCCCGGTCAACAATAATCTTCGTCTGGAACTATTTTGAACCACATTCGCGTACTTCCTTTAACAAACAGAACCACAGGGTTATAAAAATAAATGTTAAATTAATTAAATCTAGTTGGGCATTTTACCTTCGGAAAAGATACCTGTATCTGTAGAAGAGTAAGCAAGGTTGCACTGTTGCCTTCAAATTGAGCCTTACGTTAAAGCGAAGGAGTTCGTGACAGTTCCTAATGTAAATTCGTTATAGAAAGGAGGCTCCTTTCTATAACCTTCAACGTGTTGTGTAAAGCAAAAGACGATTTGGCTTAAGAGTAGGCCATTATAGAGGTCAGTGACAATATACCATGGGTTCCAGTGACAACTTTACACCCGGTAACACTGCACATGTTTGCTACTCATTTAAGATCAAAAATTAAACCAGCAAATAGATAATTACGTACTTACAGCGACTGTTTCCTCTTGGCGATATTGGTAACTTCTGTTTGTCTCATGCTCGGAATGTTGCGCAATAATCACAAAAATACTTAATTATGAAGAACATACTGCGAACCCTCATTTTCTCTAATTTCCAATACTGCAACTGAACTCAATATTAGAGTAGCGTCGCCTGTTTTTAAGTGATGACCAGTTATCGTATCGCAAGCTTTTATACTGCACACAAACACATTAAACACATTTATTTATGAAGTTACATAAGTCATCTTGTAGTGGTGCGGAGTTTTGATGGTATATAATTACTATTCACCGAAATTTCGGCTGGACGGGTTGTAAGATATTTTTGAACCACGACTCATTTATTTTCGAGATAACCTGTTCAGAGAATTGCAGCGTTTGCCTGTAGTTCTAAGAATATGGAGGTAGGTATACCAACCATCGGTACCTATCTTAATTATAATTTTCAAACACTACAAGGTACCTATTTAGGATAATATTTTATGCACAATTTTCTTTTTAAACCTAGGAGTAGGTACATAAATTTTGCCTAGTACCTACTTATACAAGCTAATTCTGTAGTTATTATTATTATTTTATTATTAGTGTAGGTACAATAAAGAGGAATTTGTTATTGTTGTTGTTATGTCAGTGATTAAGAGGACTAAAATATGCGAAAAAATGCGTAAGATTTCTTTAAGTACTTACCTACTTTCTTCGCTTTGCATAACTGAAAGAACCTCTTACAAACCAAAACCTTAACACTGTGCCCAGGGATCTTCTGTGGCCAATTAATCCAGTCTTTACTTAAAGTAGTTAAAGCAGCGTTAGGTACTTTACTTTGTTGGGAATTAGCAAGTCTCTTCTATCTTTACGAGGATTATGTCTCAAATACATTTTAATATTAAATTTTCTTTTGCGAGGATGAATTTTAACAGAATCTCTTTTAAAAACAAACAACTTTTTTAAATCAATAAAATAACGTAATTACTCGCATCAACGTCGCTATATTTTTATAATACATTTTGCTTTAAGGTTTTTCCCTTAGTCATTGACCGATGAATCATATAAAACTCTTTTGATAGATATTATACCTCTACTTCGCAATTAATGGGAATAACAGGTAAAAAGTGTAAACAAAAATGAAATCGCATCCGCTAAGCCAGATTTATTAACCGCTACTTAACATTAGGTAGCCTAGGGTGTGTGCTCGTTTGCGTGTGCTCACAAAATGATACTTTACATACTTGTTTACTTTTTAAGACTTCAAAAAAGGAGGAGGTTCTCAATCCGACTGTACTTTTTTTGTGTTTGTTCTTCAGAACTTTCGACTGGGTGAACCGATTTTGATGATTCTTTTTAATTGGAAAGCTAGTGCGTCGCGTGTAGTTCCATTTCATTTTGGTGCAGTTCTGACAATGATATCCGTGAGAAAAGCATTGAAGTACGTTTTTTTGAAAATAATTTTATCTTAACTCTACACTACTCTACTTTACAGTTGGAGTGACTTGAGTTGATATTTTCGTTGTTGGTAATTTTTCACTGAATGAAGAAAAGAGAATGTGGACTTGAGGGCAGATGTATGTACATACGGACCTACTGCATCACCCGGTTTCAGTAGATATAAATTCCATAGACTGCATGTTATTGACAAACCTATATATTTCCTATTTTACAGATTTCACATGAATTTTTTTATTTTTTCTTTCATTTATGTGGCTACACACAAAATGCAAAAAAAACATAGCTACATTCTAGAAAGAAAAATTGTATAAATATATTGCTTGTTACATATACAAATATACATCTCTGCATCTTCAATACAAATATTTACTATTTCTGGATATTGAAATGCAATTTCGCAAATTTCAGTTCAGATCTGTATATTTGGCACTCGATACAGTTATTTACAGTTTGCTTGTTCAATATTTCCGGAGGCCATTCAATCATAGGATTATTTCGAAAATAGCCCTTGGATTGTACAGTTGTACACCCGTCGCTTAGTGTAACCATTTCATTTTATCTCGACGCAGGATACCTCTCCACGAAAGACTTAGTTAATATTCACATTGATATGGTGAATGGAAACTGCTTATTTGTAGTTAATTGCTATCAGCTGCCAATGATGCTAATGTTGCCATACACCACATTAAAAATATCAATACACTAAGGTACCTGAAGAAACTAAAATAGGACTTTAAAGGAACCCGACAGTCTAATTTCAATTTCAAATATAGACTGGAATTGACTGGACAAACTAAACATGGTGTGGAGGAAGAGCGGGAGAGCGAGGCGAGGTCACTGTTGGGCACAAGTTTGCTTTAAACTTTACAAGAATTTTTGGTACAATTTTATTTTTATTTTGTACGTTCATAACTTCAGAATGGCTGCACCAAATTGGTTAATTCTTTTTTTATAGTTTATTATGGTTGGGACAAGGTTTGTATGAAATAAAAATTTGAATAAGTTAGACGGAAACATTTTGAATTTTGGATTAAAAAATCTTCATTCAAAAATGCGGTAGAGAGACAGAAATGGCAGTTTAACGTTCATTTTCTTAAATTGTTTTATCCGAAAATTAATACCCATGCGGAGCCGGAAAGGGCAACAAGTTTTACATAAATAAAAAAGATACAACATAATCTCCGTTCATGTATACACCACTCGTACACAAACGTTGATTGTTCTATAATCCGTAAAGCTTTCTAATATTAATTAAATACTATTTGTTATTGTAAAATTGGGATAGTCTTGTAAAAGGGATATGCAGGGTCACATTAGGGTCGACGAATGTCTAGGTACTATTTAACCAGGCTTGATCACATCCACAAGCCACAAGAAACGTAGAACGTAATCTGGGACGTACTACTCGTAATGTAATTCCAATACCCTGTATCAAACTCAGTTGCGCTACTGGGCACGCTATAAAAGAGTGTTCTCTATTCTTTTCTTATTTATATAGATATTGTTCTTTCTATTTCAGCGCCGTTTTGGAGAACCCTAATAAAAAAGTTGGTAAAACTTAAGGTAAAGTTTTACGTTTAAAGTAAATCGAATTTTATTTTTATTCCATATTCCCTCAAAAACGTAGGCGACTTAGGTTAAATAATTGTAATACAAAGAGCTTAAACTTTTTTTACAAAGCTACAAAGTACAAATTTACATTTTTATGAACTAGCAAGTAGTACCTTAGTATCCATGACTGAGGAACAATGAATTATTCGAATGCGTGAATAAATAAATAATCTATTAAACTACTTACCTATGTAGTAGTGTATGTAGGTAGGTAGTCAAATCACTTATTATTATTTTTTTTTTTATTTGGTTTTTATCGGTTACGTAATCTTGAAGTATCTACCAGTATGTAATGTATGATATTTAATATGACGTCAAACTCTTGATTTCGTATCTCAGCATAAAAGTTAAGAAAGTGTCGATGCCAACAAAGCGTGGGTACAAGAATATCGTGAATAACTTTTGTCAGCTTTGTTCTCAGTTCTATTCTTCATAAATGAAATGAAATGGGGAAATCCGAACACAAAAAACAAAACTCAACTCGACGTTACAATATAAAAGTATCCTATCAAGGATAAATACCTATGTTATATATATATATATACCTATTTATGTAGGCTAAAATTGTGGTATGATTCGGAATTTAGAACGCAAAGAAATAAAGACCTTAACGGCCATTTTTCATATAAAAAAAACAATATGAAGTAATACATACATATTCAAAATTTTCGATTTACTTAATTAACATGCAAGGAACTGTCTCTTGACAGCAATTAAAATGTTCATATTCGTCTCTGTTTTATTCGGTGACCGGATGCTTTTTTGTGTTCGCAGCTTTTATTAACAACATCTTTGAGTTTTTATTGTGTTATTGACTACGAGTATTTTGCTTTTATGTAGATAAATTGGTAGTATTCTATACCATTCCTTTACTAAAATTTCTTAGTGCCTCACTGCCTCACTAGTAGGTACTCACGTAGCATCTTCTAAAATATTTTCCACGGTCTATCAGACAGTAAATGGGCCCCGAAATATTACACGATTTTTGTCACAGTAACAATGCTTTTAGGCGAATAACATGCTTTCAAGCTTTATAGTAATTTGATCAAGAGGGCATTAATGTTTTAATGTCTAGTTGACAACGATGAGCTCTCGGTAAGTATTTAATTAAGTTAGGTATGATCTGAAAAAGTTATGCGTAAGTAATAATAGCTTTCATATAGGCTTTCACAATTTAAAAAAATACTTTTTTATTATTTTAACATAACATTAAGTACGTAAAAGTAAAATAGGTAGTAGGTACAGTAGACAGGGACAGACAAGGGAACATCCTTCATTGCACGCTAGTACTGGTCTCAAGGGTCTCCTCCTTACCCTGGCACACTCAGAGGGACGCCTGCCCCTGATGACGTCATGCCGCCTTTACATGGTATGCAGACTGTCATGTACGGTGGGAAACCGTTGTCCGCCGAACATGTAGGTACCCTAACTATTCTCCTCTGACAGCTGCCTCACGAACTCCCAAGGGAGCGGGCTATTACTACAGTAGTAGTATTCTATATTCACGCCTCCTTGTAGTTCGGGATCAGAACTACGGTGTATTCTTCCTGTCATAAGTAGAGTGGTTAGGAGTGACCTCAATTGAGTTGACACGGGTTTTTCGGAAATCCCTGAGGTTTCCCTATCATAGAGGTGTAACCGCCGGCATGGTTGAATACCAGAGCACCTTATGTCTTCCCCAGAGACATGTGCTATACAGGGGTGATAGTGATTTTATCTAAAAAAACTTAACAAAAATAAATAAATATAAACGTCACACTCACAGCCCCACACTATTATTCCCTGCGTCGAGGTTGGACACACACAAACACCCCGACCGGGCTCAGAAATCTAAATTCTGCCCCGCCGGGAATCCAACCCAGGACCTTTCAAAAGGTGGACCGGCTTGATAACACTACCACACCGCACGAGTCGTCTAACAATGTGCTAACGATATGATAAAATGGTAATAATTACAATGATTAATTACTAATGTCACATTTCTTGGCGTCAAAGTATCTACTCGTACCTACCTAATAATATTTACAAAGAGTGCAATGTACAAATTCTTGCTTGATATAGACACCTAATTGAATTTTAACCCGTCGCTTCTGTCGATCAGTAGGTTACGTACTGTAATTGTACGGTATACGAAGTTTGGTAGACAAAGTGAATGGATGTTTTCTAAACTACATAATAGATAGTTAGTTGTTGGTAATGTAAAGTGTGTTATATTTCTCTTCAAGCGAGTAATCAAAAGGCATTATTATCGGTGTGAAATATAAGAAAGTACTTTTAAATAATTTTTTGATTTTATCACAAAGCAATAGGATTTTCACAAATTTTCACATTTTTGTCGTGTTTAATATATTTACAGAGCTACATTTAACCGATCTATCAAGTGCTTTACAGGAACCTAATTGCAACTACTTTTTCAAACTTCAGTGCCAATTTATTTCCCCCACACCGCAGCACATTTTACCTGACACTTTATAAAGAGCCCGTTCAAACATAAAGCAAAATATATACTTACTAAATATAGTGGAAATAGATTAAAATTTTATTTTATTTTGTTTCAATGCCTTCAACCCATTTTATGTCCCACTGCTGGGCACGGGTCTCTCCCCACAACCCAGGAATTTTTGTTTCAATAATACTTCAAAATTCAAACTTTATAACAACAAGTACCT
>DWQL01001239.1:0-11941 GCA_018231265.1 Noctuana haematospila | reverse complement strand
GTATCCACTTTACCTATAATTTTAAATTAATACATATAGGTAAGTAGGTATCTACTCGTAAAAACATAGCATCTCATATCGTGTTGTTTTGAGGTAGTAATATCTACATAACTAGATTATACATTAAATTCCTTATCACTTGCACTCGGCACCACAAGTAATAAAGTATATATACCTAGGTAGGTAAGTTATTTGCAATGTAAATAATATCCAAACAACTGAGTAAACGTATATTGTTTGTAGGTATAGCCAATGTTGATACAAGAGGCTCTTTCTGCGAATATTCGTCCAAAGCGATAATTAAATTTACAAGTATAGACAAACAGAAGTATTGAACGAATGTACCTATAATTATTCAAGATTAAAGTGCAGATAATTTGTACCCATACCATCATTTGACGGCATCAACTGGTCCTGCACCCTGTAATGTTAATAATGTTGACTTATAGTTCATCAGCAGTCGTCGACCTATCTGACCTATGTATGTCCCATAATTTGCGATATTTCAAATTAGTCTTGTCTCATTGATTGATAATTGATATTATACGTGGACCCACACAATATAGACAGACTGCATGGGCATCGTATAATACAACACTGACAACGTATTTCTAGGTAATACAGTCCTATAGCCCCGCCAATGGAAAAATAATCGCTGAAGTTCAGTCTGCCAGTATCGCTGATTACGAAGCATGTGCGAAAGCGGCGGGCGAAGCCTGGCACTCCTGGGCCGAACTACCAGCTCCCGCCAGGGGAGAAATCGTCAGACAAATCGGAGACGCTTTGAGGGAAAAGTTGCAGCCTTTAGGCCAACTGGTGTCTTTGGAAATGGGTAAGTGTATTGATTTACCATAACATAACGAGACAAATATTAGAAATCTTATGAGAACCAACTATTTAAATAATACCTACAATAATTTTTTATTCTCAAACTAAAAAGTGGGAAGAACTTAATATTATTAATGGAACAGAAGACTAATTAGTATTTACAAATACATGAGAAGAGAGGAGGCTCTGAAATAGCTATATAAGCTATACCTTCTTATATCATATTTATTGTTCTAGGTAAAATTCTTCCCGAGGCCATCGGAGAGGTAGTGGAATACATCCACGTATGCGACCTGGCCCTAGGCCTGTCCCGTACGCTGCCGGGCACGATATTCCCTTCGGAGCGTCCCGGCCACGTGCTCCTGGAAAAGTGGAACCCGCTCGGCACCATCGGCATCATCACCGCCTTTAACTTCCCCGTGGCCGTGTTTGGATGGAACAGTGCTATTGCTATGGTTCGGCTTTTTATATTTTGATGCGAAAGAGCAATAAGGTAAAATGATGTACTCGTACATAGGACCTGTCGATCATTTGATTGACAATGTGTGATTTACCTATCTATGCAACTAACTACTCATTTTCTATACCTATTAGGCCCGATATATTTTCTTATCTACCGTAAGTTAATTTTCGTACGTACCTTTATTTGTATTATAACCTTTATTTATCCGCTGAATTGAGAGCCATTCATGCCATAAGTAGCTAATCTAAATTAGTAGTAGATTAAGTTAGATTATACGTATTGATAATTAGTCATATCAGAATCAAAGGGAAATAACAAAATTATTTAACACCACCATTGTTTTTAAAGGTTGACAGATAAGATATTTTGTAACTAATATTGTAAACGTAACGCGAACAATAATAACCTAAAGGTACCTACATCATTCGAACAATCACGATAATGTGTTTATATTGGTACTTATATCGAAGCCTGGCTATTTCCAGACCAAAAAATACTTACCAGAATTGAGTAGAGACACATTTTGGCATACAACTTTTATAACAATTTGGTCATCACGTGACACCCGGTAGTACCCAAATACTTTCACTATTAGGCTCTATTCAAGTCCGGTAAGAATTGACCATGGTGTAATTTTTGAGTGAAAATACCCGCCTATATTTTTGATAATACTGTGAAATTGGCGTAACGTACAATTAATTTCATAGGTTTGCGGAGATACCAGCGTATGGAAGCCCTCGGACACCACACCGTTGACCGCTGTAGCCGTCACTAAGATTGTGGAGAACGTGTTGGAGAAGAATAACATTTCAGGCGCTATCGCGTCACTGTGCGTTGGCGGGCGGGACATCGGCCAGGCTTTGGTGCGGGACCCACGGATGAAGTTGGTGTCGTTCACTGGCAGCACCGCTGTTGGCCAAGAGGTAAGAAACAAAAATGCTAAGAGGACATGATACACATAATATATTCTTAGAACTTAATGCCAAAATAGTCGTAGATATTAATAATTTAGATACAGACAGTAGCTTCAAGCAGCCGCCATTACCAGTTGTGATGCAGTCGGAGTCGCGGACACCAGCTAGTTCTACATAAATAAGTTGTTACTTCTGTGTTCTAAGCCATGTATTTCACAATTCCTCGCCCGAATAACAGGTAGCATGAGTAGCATTTCCAACTAAAGAGTACTTCCACTTTGCAGGTAGGCGTGGAAGTCCAGAAACGCTTCGGGCGGCACCTGTTGGAGCTGGGGGGCAACAACGCCATCATAGTGAACGAGGATGCCAACCTGGAGCTGTTGCTTAACGCCGCACTGTTCGCGTGCGCCGGCACCGCGGGCCAGCGCTGCACCACCACCAGGAGACTTCTTATTCACAAAAAGGTGACATACTTTGTTACAAGCATTTCCAGTGTTTGTGTGGTGAACAACAAACATTTGGGCCTAAAATTATTTACTTTTTTATTATTATTTGTTGACTGTAATATTTACTTTAAGTAATATTTACCTTATACCATATAACTAACAGTTTGTAATATAACGTGATATGAGTGCATGTAGTCGTGTAGTAATAGTCAATACATTTTCGACGACTCGCGTGGTGTAGTGTTTACCACGCCAGTAGTTCACTATTCGAAGGGACCCGGGTTCGATCACCGACGGGGAAAAAAGTTTAAATGATGAATTTAATTTCTGTTCTCGATTTGGGTGTTTCTGTAATGTAACGACGACACACGAAATTTTAGTGTGGGGCTGTGAGTGTGAAGCGTTATTTAATGGGGTAGGTTAGAATCTGGTAAGTTAGTCGAAATATCAATCTACTTTTAATCTCAAGTATTTCAATTGAGTCCGATCTCGTATTGCAAAATGTCCCAGGTGTACGGCGAGGTGGTGCGGCGGCTGCGGGACGCGTACGCGGGCGTGGTGGCGCGCATCGGCGACCCGCTGTCCGCCGACACGCTCATCGGGCCGCTGCACACGCCCACCGCGCTCGCCGCCTTCGAGCGCACCGTCGCCGAGGCCGTCAAGCAGGGAGGCACGGTGGAATTCGGGGGCAAGGTACCATTATAAAAAAAACATGATTTTAGGGGTTGACTGGGAGGAAATGATTGTGTTAGGCACTAATTCGCCCTTTCTTATTTCTTTTTTTTGTATTAAGGTGTAACAATAAAGAATTAAATAAATAAATTACGTAAGTAAATCTATTGTCTTTAAGGATCGACATGCGCTTCAAAAAACGAATGTTATAAGTTTGACATGTTGACCATCTGTGGTCGTAAACGATTGAAGCGATTTCGATGCGGTTTTATTTTTGAAAGATGACTTGATCGTGCGTGTGTATTCTTAAATATAATTCCACACAATTTAGTAAGCCCAAATACGTGAAAGCAACTTCGTTAATAAAGTTGGCCTGCAGATTTCTAGTAGTCAGAATTCCATTTTACAATTTTGTAGTTGAATAAATTGTTTCCCACAGGTGATAAAACGAGAGGGTTACTTCGTGGAGCCGACCATAATCACAGGGCTGCCTCACGACTCGCCGCTTGTCAAATCGGAGTGCTTCGCGCCGATTGTGTACTGCATCGAGATTCCTGACCTCGACACAGGAATCCAGTACAACAATGAGGTCGATCAAGGATTATCGTCGAGCTTGTTCACCGAAAACCTGGGAGATGTCTTTAAGGTGATTTCTATTTATCAACCCATAACTGTCCCATTGCTGGGTACAGTGCGGGCTGGAAGACTTCACATGCCTCTCGACAACTTTATGAAGAACTCACAGACGTGCAGGCTTAGTCACAACGTTTTTATTCACAGAATGACAAGTGAAAAACACAAAATACCCTCATAATTTCTAAAAACTGCAGGATTCGAATCCGGATCAGTTCAATACTGTTTTTTTAAATTAACTGATAAAAATGATAATTTAAGTTATTTGTAACCGTTAACGCCATGTGTACTTGTAACGTACAGTGGATCGGTCCGCACGGGTCGGACTGCGGCATCGTGAACGTGAACATCCCGACGAACGGCGCGGAGGTGGGCGGCGCGTTCGGCGGCGAGAAGGCGACGGGCGGCGGCCGCGAGTGCGGCGCCGACAGCTGGCGCGCCTACATGCGCCGCGCCACCGTCACCATCAACTACTCCGGCGCCATCAAGCTCGCGCAGAACATCAAGTTTGGCGACCAGTAGTTTGTGATATGGAGCATTACCCGCTGCCGCGCTGTTATATTGCTGTATCTATCGTACTGTTGAAATTATCCCGAAAAAAAGTTCGAGACAATTTTGAGATTGATATCAGACTACTTGTCAATTTCTTTGATACTTTTAATGAGCTGCCAAACCTAACACTTCATACATTTTATATTTAACTAACGACCAACAATAAAATATTTAGCATCTTATAATGTAAGATTGTTTATTGTTTTCTTTCATTTGGATATTTTTTAAACAAAAAAAAGTGAACAGTAGGACAGTGAATAGGGGACCCTATTGTGTTGAATGTGTTATTATATAATTTTTATACTTTTCAAGATTAAGACTGAATTGTTTGTTTGATAAAAATTAAAATATCAGAATAACTTCCTTTGTTTTTATTTAAACATCAAAACAGTTTAGGTATATCTACTAAACAGTTTAGGGTACATCTACTAATCAAAAATTCAAAACACATTATTTGAATAAATGCATAAAAAGTAGATAACAATGATTAACCATATTTTAAGTAAATTAAGTTTATTTAATTACATAAAAGATTTTTTTTCGCAGAACTTTGGGAAATATTTAATAATATTTCCAATTCACATGTGTTTTTGATTTCATTATTTTCCTCAATAGTAATAAAAAATGATTATTAGAGATCATTTCCACGGACAAACTATCGCGACGACCGTCTTTGAATAAGTATAGTAATAACTATGATGAACTTGTGATTAATTTAACTGTACTAATTTACGGTCATACTAATTTAAGTCTAATAAAATTTGATTAAATTGTGCATAACAATTAATTTTAAAAAGTGACAAGGATTACATACATGAGTACAAAAAAGGAATATTTTTTTAATTTACTTCATCCATAAGTCATGCTTTGTTGTTAAGACAATCAGATAGTGTTTAGTCGGTATAGGGATGGCTCAGTCTCCACAAATCTACAGATATTTCAACAGCCTCCTTTCGGTGGAAATTGTAAGTTGCAGGTAACTCAAACTCAAGTTCAGCTACAACATATCCATCAACATCCCAATCCTTGACTTTACCATCTATGTAAGACCTGAAACAATTAAAATTTTATAGGTAAATCGAGACAACTATTTGTGTCTTTGTGAAGAGAAATTGTGTTTTACTTCAGCTTTAGACATTTTCTTGTCAGACAATTTATTGTATGTAATTTTTCTGAACAAGTAACTATTTTACAGAGCAATAGCACAATACAAGTATTGTTTTGAATCATCATTGGATTTTTATCTCCTTAATCATACTAACATAAGAGTTTCTATTAAACTATTACAAACTAGTACAAATATTTCAAAATAATTACAGTATATTTAATTCAATACCTTGTAGAGGTCTTATGCAAGGAGTAAACACTTCCGCAGCAAACATTCAGTCCCATCTGCAAAAACTGCATATCGATCCCAGCATTGTTTTTGGTTCCAAATGGTGGATTCATGAGTACAGTATCAAAGTAATTGTCCCATCTGAAACAAAGCTTTTTTGACATTAATGACGCTGTAAATAGGTCTTCAGAAAATATTTTAGCTTTAGTAATATAAAAATTATTATATTTTTAGTAGCGTAATAATATATACCTGTGACTATCTGCACTCAAGAAATCACCTTGAATAATATCAATGTTAGTCATTTCCGTATCTTGAATGTTTTCAGTGAACGTCTCCAGGGAATCTTCATCTATATCAATTCCTATAATATGACCTGCTTCCAGAGCTGCAGCTCCCAAGGAAAGCATACCAGGCCCACAGCCTGCATCCAGCACTAGTTTACTTTCCAAAGCATCATATTGAGTCTACAAAATTTAAATGAATAATTGGCAGCAATTAATATGATGTGATAATTTTATCAACATAACAAGTAGTATTATTCCTCACACTTGTTTATAAATTATGTACTAGTGTTTTAAAGATTATTTGACATGTTTTACCTGAATGGTGAAAAGAGAAATTGCTGCAATGTGAGCCGGTGTCTCATATTGCTCAAATATTATTTTTGGTTCCGCAAATCCAGTAACAGCAAAAAGAAAAGATTCGAGTTGTTTGAGCTTCATAGCAGCAGCCATGTTTGTTTTTTTATTCTTTACTTGTTATCAAATCTAGGCAGTACGGGGAGTATTTGGTTCCCAAATGATGACTCTTGTGAGACAAAAAAGCCACAAGAAGTAGCGTTAGCGTGCTGCAGTGCTGCCCTGTGGCTGGTGTTCACGACGTTAGCTTCAGGCAGTTGAGGGAAACCCTGGAATTAAATTTTTATACAATTATCATAAGAAATTTTACATAGATCTTAGGTGTTAGTAGTAATATAAGCTATTAGCTCATTAACTAACCAGACAACTGATGAATTGTTAAGATTGCTGTGATGACTACGTCCTGGGGGTTATTCACATAAAATAAGACTAGTTTTGAAGCATGCTAAAGACATTACTAGTTTTAGTAGTTAATCAAATTTTCAAAGTTAATCTTACTTGTGAATCTACTAGTTGGCAAAGGTACAACTACAGTGTTAACAATATTGCTTTCAACAAACTTTAAAAAAAGGAGATTATCAATTCAATATGTTGTGTGTAATATTAATGAAACTGCAAGATATTATGATAAATAATCTATTTACACATGGAATAAAATCCTTTTCATTTCATCATGTAGTTACATAAATTAGTGATGTCTTTATCAAGCTACTGAGGTAAATCAATTTGTCAATACTTACAGCAATCGCTGACACTGGTGGAATGGAGCACATAGGCAATTGGCTGACTGGATTTGGCTGTGTCAAGGAGATAGTGGTAGCTGTGAGGGGGGCTACAGCACCTTGTTTCAGGAGCATTTGCTTCTTCAGCTGGAGTTCTTCTAGTATCTTCCTATTCGTCAGTTCTACACACATCAATTACGTCAAGGTAGACGTTGAGACACTCAAGGGGCCGGGACGCCGCAATGCAAGGCGGGGTCTAAATAACCGCAACCCAAATAGTGAATGTACCTCAACGCCTATCTATACGATTACATACAAAGCAAACGCTGTCAAGACCTGTTGCGCGTCGCGGTTTCCGTCTAGATCGCAAAATCAGCTTTTGCGCACTTTTAATACATAAACTAAATAAACAAAATGGAAAGCTGAAAAACACGTACCTCTCTGTGGATTCGGTTGTGGAAACGCCATCTAATTTCACTGTTTTAGACACAAGACTTCGCTATAAGAACCTTATTGCTAATAATGCAGGGATAAAATCTTACAAAAGAAACTACTTTTATTTTAATGTAGGTATTTAATCTTTACTCATAGCCGTCGACTCAGTATTGAAATATTGATCGAATATCGCCCGCAGTCTCCTAGGACTCTCTTCCTATCCTATTCCTACAAGGCGTGCGCCTTTTCTTGCAAGCATGAAGGAAATAATTAATTTGTTTTCAATTCAATTCAACATTTTCAATCTGTTGCATTTTGTCACTTGTCACATACGTTTGTTTGACACTTGCTTGACACAGTCAGAAACAGATACACAGATAGTGACAAAATCAGATAAAAATGCGTAACATCTATTCTTTGTCTATACTTAAGAGCGCTTTTAGCAAAATCAACAACAAAGACTAAAACTAACTACCTTGCGTAGATGCAACCCTTTTTATCTCGCCACAACAGGGAAAGGAATAGTACCATCTTAATTTATTGCCCGTTGTAAGTTCTACTGGTAATACTAGTACTTCAAACCAAGCACCAAATACCACGAGATCATAAACCAGGGGTCATTATGTTCCCCGTGGCTTTCTGAGTGCCGTGCTTGTTATATTTAACTCATTTATTTTATGCAGCTACAGCAGTTTTACAACAAAGACCTATTTCGATAGTTTTTACTTTTACTATATTATTCGTACTTTTATTAGACCCCTTTTAACACTGGGAAATGGGTAATGTAATAAAAGAAGCTATTTATATAAAAGCATTTATTTCAAAACAATGTAGGTAATATACTTTCTGATTCTTGGCAAAACAGTCTCACATAAGCAAGTCAACATTTGGCCTCTCTTAAGAATAAACATAAGACTATAATATGCGCTGCCACGACTCACAAAAAATAATAAACTGAAATATCAGATAAATAATCATATAAAAGGACATATTAAAATTAATTCTGTCTATCAGATAGCATTGCATCTCGATTGAGCATCTTATATATTAACTTGTTTAATGCAGTAAATTGTTTATTCTAAATAAAAAGGAATTAACAGTACTAGAATTGACTCACAATATTAGCAATATATAAAAAAATCACCTATCGCTGTACCTAATTAATTTATTTTTCATATGTAGACATTGTAGCCCACAATGAGTTTGTGGTACCTAATTCATATATTTATGTGATAAAATTTGAGAATAAATGCACAACAAAATTAGAATTCACATTGCCTTTGTCTTTTACATTATAAATATATTAATATAACAACAATTTGGAAATAATTATAACAGTTTCTTATAAACAATTTGGAATAAATTGCACAAGCTCAAAGCTAAATGAATGTGCATCAAAATAAATGTAATTAATACCAATAAACGATCATGGCTTAATGGAATTTTTAGATTTCTAAACAAGTAAAATTAAGAATAGGATGATAGCTGTGACTATATGGACTCTGGACACCAAACAGGATGTCCCTAAAAATAAATTCTGAGACATAGTAACATAATCACATATACATTATATATAATGGTATTTTGACTATAATATCAACAGACCTCATCGTCGACCAATACAGTCTCTTCACACAATATAGTCGCTAACAGCATTCAATAATAATTATCTTACAAGTAACAGTAAATACGTATTATTTGCATAATGTTTTTAAGAGTATTTAATTAATTAAGTTTATTTATAAGCATCTTCTTAAAATAAATAAAAAATAAAATTTCAAATGAAATAGTAACTACATTGTGTGAAATCCTTCAATCACAAATGTTGATTTGTATCGAAATTGTTATTTCCACAGCACAGGAACAAACACATTCTGGACTAAATAAAATCTGAAAAATGATAACAACATTTTTAAAGACTAGCACATAATTTTGGCACAACACTGTGATCTTCTGCACAGTGGCTTCGATGTTGTTCTTCTTAAATATTTATATACAGTTTAGTTTGATCTGATAAAATATACTAAGGGATACATACAAATATCGTAATAAGGGTTCCTTTGAAGGCATACCAATAAACGTTTTGTTCGATTGTTACATGCAGCAAGCAAAAGAAAGCTTTAGCGTTTTTTTTATAATAATATTTGTGCCCAATGTGTCATGTTCGATGTATCGTTTCTAATTCTTGTATGAAACCCTAAATCAGTGACTGATTTTATCACTCACCGTTTCCATGGACAGCTGCCATTACAATTACAAAATGCAAAATAATGTATATATTATTTAGTAAAAAAAAATTATAAATAATAATAATTAAAAAAAAACTTATTTGAGTAAATAAATTCTCTTGTTCCATTGCTCATTCAGTGCTATTAAAAGCAGAGTGTAAAAATAATTGTTATATTGACATAAAAGAAATTACTAATTTATTGTTCAGGGAAATCTCTGTAATTTGGATATATATCCTTCCACCTGGCCTGGCCTGTTCTGTTTACTCGACGTCCCTTACATTTATTTTTACACCCTGCCACTTTGAGTATTTTATCGCAACAACATTCTTATATCCAAACAACAATACATACCTAACACTTTCCCTGTATAAATATATTTATAGTCTTGTAAAAGAAACCTTTAAACCTCATAGGTCATTAACACTACGCGAGAAATTACACAAGAGCATTAGGATACAATATATTGCTACGAGTTAACTTATCATTTGGCACTAAATTAACATATTGCATCTCGAGCATTCGTCACATAAGTATTATATACTTGAATATTCTCAATAAAATTTTCCCTTTTTCTAAATTACAATTAAATTTCTTTCTTTAATATATTTTTCTAGTGATATAGATTTCATTGGGCCAAATCTTATTTATTTATTTTTCATGTGAATGTGTGAAAAGACTATGAAAAAAAATATACTCCATATTATTGAGCAAATCTGTCGAACCGACTCCACATTTCGAATCAAACAGAACGAGATACGGACAGGAATGGCCGCGCAGTCAAAACAATACACTCACAAAACTAATAGACAAGACTTTCGGCAAGTAAAATTTGGCAAAATTGAGCATTAAGACTTTCAATAATTGGCTTCGTAAAAACATTATAAGGTAGTAAGATGTTACTACGCAGCTCTGCGATACTACAAGGATATCCTATTCTGGTAACGGTAACTTATACATAGGTACACCAATCTCTTACAAATGATAGCTACTTACGTGCAGACTGTGTACATGACACGCTATAGAAACAGGCAGACGAGTAGATCTCGAAGACCTCTTAGAAGTCCAATCAGTCCTGTACGCTCAGCAAACTCCGCATTTATCCGTCGGTCAACCCCGTACGGAACCCGAAGGCCGTTTCAGAAACGGCCAATCGAGTTTTCTATCACATTCCTTGCCTTACACCATACATGCGACCCTCACAATAGATCCAACTATACCAATTCAATCCACCAACTCATTCAACAGCCTAATTGTCAACTTCAGTTGAAATCGAGTACTGCTTAAAAATTACTACACACTAATCTACGAATTTGGAAATAAATTTGAATCTACTTAAACTGACGTAATTTTAAAATTCACACCCACGTCCCAAGACTCTACCGGCCTGCTAGCTTGGCTGCGCATCGATCGTCCCACTTACCCACTACGTAGTTCATTTCATCCCTGATACCTTCTCCCTGTTTCTATACCTAAGCGACATGGCTTATATACAAAATTTTGTAAAAGTAAGTGATATGACATTTCATATGTGACTCGTAATTATTATGAGGATTTGATCATCGTTCAAAAGAACAGTATAAATGATCGTGGACTTTAGAGAATTCAGTTATTCACTAACTACTTTTAATAACAACTCGGTTAAAATAGTATTTAAAAATTAAAAATTTATCTCTTTATCAAATAATAGTTATTGCTTACGTGATATGACAGATACATCCCCACAAGATGCGCGGCGGACCCCCCTTACTACAGAAAATTGACAAGGCGCGATCCCGCGCGGCACCCGCGCGACTGCCGCCCGGCTGTCGCACCCGCCGCGCCTCCTTGCGCTCACCAGTAATTACGTTATAACTCTTATATGTATTATTTAAAAATATGACTCCATAATAACCATCACGATCACAGCTCTCCGAAGACTTTACATTATCCCAACCAGACGCACTCCAAAATAAATTCTTTTTACTTTACACCTATAAAACGAAATGACTATATTATTATCTCTATGTTAGTTCTAAAAATTATGCCATTTTGATATATTCACTTTGCGATTGCAACGGTCCCTCGTACA
>DWQL01001238.1:0-11943 GCA_018231265.1 Noctuana haematospila | reverse complement strand
TGTTGAATTTACATGTTAAGTTGTCAGGCTGGGTTTTGTGTATTTTGTCTTTGTATGTTTCGTTCCTTGTATGGGGCTATGAGTGTGTAGTGTTATTTTTCTTACCTACTAATAAATCCAAATTATATGGGCGTTACCTATGATGTTTAAATAGGATAGATAGTTGTGCGCTCTATGTTTTGGCAATATAAAATCTAGGCAAATGCCCGACTTTGAGTGACCTCAGTCGGCCGAACGTTCGGGCAATCTCGTGTCACTCGACGCGACCAACTACCTACCTACCAACCTACCTTATCTACCTACTAATATTCGTGCCATTTTTTGATGCAAGGATTAATGTATAGCCTGTCTATAGGTAATATTATGTCATTGGGCGTAACCGTCCAGCCATCTCTGATGCCAATAAAAAGGAATAATAAATAGTAACCAGGTATAGGTAGAGTACGCAATTGTAAATGCACACACATCTACTCTACATAAACACCGGAGATAAAAAACCACCCAAGCGCTAATGCTTCACGAGACGAGTCAACGAGAGATCTAAAAGCGTAATTATCGCCAGTGGACTCGTAAATTATGAGAAACCATCGTCGGAACAACCGCCAAATTTGAGCACCTTGTTTGAAAGTGTTTTGTGGACATTCCTACAAAGTTTTGGCAATTTTTTTTGAAGTAGGCAAAGAGGTCTAAGTTTTTTACTAATGACTATTAGTAAAAAACTTAGACTTAAATACCTTTGGGGTTTAAATTAACATCAATTAATTATAATGGTAATTAAAATAATATATAATCACTACATAGTATAAAACAAAAACGCTGCCCGCTGTCTGTGCCTTAATGCTTATATCTTTAACACTAACAAACGTATTGTGATGCAGTTTTTTTAATAGATAGAGTGATTCAAGAGGAAGTTTTATATGTATAATTTACTGATTTTGAGGCTGTACGAAGTTCACCGGATCAACTAGTATAGTATAAGGGTCAATAGTATAGTATAAGGGTAAGTAAAACTCACGCTTAAGCTTTAAGCCTAAGATATTCAAATTTTACTACTAACCACTACAATTTGATAAAAAATCTGCCGCTCTAGGCTTTGCACCTGTAAATTCGAACCTGCTTATATTGTGCATTATGCAATTTAGATTAGTAATTTTTTTTTGCTAAATAGTAGGTACTTTTACTATCATTCAAAGGATTTATTTTAGAATTTTTTGCTTTAATTTATTTTATAGGAAGGTGAGCTTGAATTCTGAACTAAGAATTATCACCGGCCAAGCCATAAATCATGAGAACCTAAGACTATAGTGACTGACATTTTGACCACCTCGTTAGCTAGCGTAGTGTGGACATACCCAGTGAAGTAGTGTCAATTACGTATACTTTTCTATATACCTTATATAATTTTTCGATCAACATATTCTATTTTTGTAAATATATACATACTAGATACTATATATTTTGTAAATATATGTTATCTTATTTTATTTAGACCATAATCTTTACATCCGTATATACAGTAGTACCTACCTAATAATGATATTAAAATTTAATTGAAACCAATTTAAAAAACTTAACGATTAAATATGAAAAATATCGATTTATTTCAACAATCCCCAACAAGCTATCACAGGTGGAGATTTTGAACTTGTTTTCCAAAAATCCCCACCAAGTATCTAGGTATATCGTTCCCACCCAAATCAATATGAGCTTAAATGCCAACCGAAATTTTGCCAAACCAAATTCAGGTCCAAACAAGGAATTATCACCAGGGGTCATAAATTATGGGAATTAGCGAGATCGTGCCGAGAGGTTAATTTATGAGATCACCTCCTGGACTAGAATTTAAACTTGTTTCTTTAGAATTTGAACGTGTTTTATTATGATTGGTAAGAAGGTATGGGATTTTAATCAGTACCTATGTCCAAAACTTTTTTTTAAGGCTGTGATAACAGGGAAACAGTGATTAAGAGAAGTTATAGTTTAGTGGTTAAATTTTGATTTACCGTAAATTTTTTTAATAATAGATACTTCGTCCGTACTATCATCTCGTTAATACCTACTTTCAGCCAAGTTATCTGAAAAGTATTTTTATTGAATTATTTCCAATAAATATGTTCATAATGTTGTATAATATAGATCAAAAAATGAAACCGCACCCGTAGGTTAAGCCGTGTCTGAGAAACAGACAAAAATTAACTATTGCACACTTCACAAATGTTTAGTACGGTGTTCACATTAAATATTTTCTAATCCTTAATTTTTTAAATATGTATCATATCTTTTGAGACTTTTAATAATGTTGAAATCACATCACCAAAAAGCTAACCATAAAAAAAGAAGATGGAAAAACCAACAAGCTGAAGAGCACGGCACCTACTGCCCCGGGGAGTCGAAATTTTAATCACACACATTACGTGGCCAGTTATGACAACCTGCACACAAAGAGTGTTCATACAAATTGTGTGTTAATATTTTTTGAACATTTTTTTTATTGATACCTATTGTTCTCTATGCAAATGTATTTTTGTTAATGTCTTATTTAATTTAACCTTGAAATAAAATTAACTTCGTAAATTGATATAGTAATGTCCAAAAAATCTAGGTAGGTATAATAATACTTATAAAAAAATATTTCCATAATATAAAAAAGTGTAAAATATACGTTATCAATATCCATAGCAAAAGGTTTCAGTAATTTTAAAATCAATATTTCAATGTTTGGAGGTAAAATGTCTTGGAATTAAACAATGTTATGTAATTATTATCTCATTAAAATCTAATTCTAGCTATAATTAAAGTGATTCTGACTTGAATATAGAACCAATATGTGACTGTACCACAACCGTTCAAAAGCTCAAACACACGGTTTTGAATCAAACTGTATATTTGGTTCCGAAGTAATTTATAACGTACGCTCGCCCTATATAATTAGGTCTGGTCTGAGCCACGTTGATTGCTTATTATATTGATGTTTCAATTTTATACTCATTTTTATGGTCATCGACCAACTGTGGGGGGTGGCCACCCATACTGGCGTCGGGTTCCTTCGCACTAATCGATTGCCCCGTAAGACTATCTTTGTCTACTTTTGCGTGAGTGGTTTATACATCACTTGTCCCTTTCTCTCCTATCTACAACCAGCTATCTGTCTCGTTCCCTCGCTGGTTATTCTGATTATGGTGAGTGAGGAAAGTTGCTCCTCTCAGTGATGAAACGTTGTATGAAATTCTCGATGTAGTTAAAGCGTAGATCGATTTCGTATCGACAGATGTTTGCTTGTTAACTCGATGATTTCGGGTTAGATTTTTGAGGTTTCCTGTCATATCACCTGCCCTGATGTATTATGGAATATTACTACGACTTGCACGGAATTGCCTTGCTTTAAACTACTTTAAAGCAATGATTAAGAGGAAATTAGAAAACGTGTTTTTGATTTTAAATAGATTTGAAAGTAAACATGTATAATAAATAAAAATAATGCAAATTAAACATGTAATATGTAATTATTATTATGATAGTAAAGTAAATTGCCATCTACTTGGTGGATAGATAAGTTTTTCGGCAAGATTCCCTGACAAATTCGTGTTAATCGGTTCTAATGAATTTGTCCAACAAAACGGTCGTTTTGTAGGAATTCTGGTCATCCAAAAAGGGTTATTTTAATTTATTTTTAACGTTAAACCGTTCGCCCAAATTGATGCTGCGACTATCTGGGAATTTCGATCTCTTTTTGTGTGGCTGGAGGATCTCAATCTTTGTAGGAATTTCTGTATTTACCTTTAATTGTCAAAGGAAATTCTAGAAGTCACTTTTTAATAGCATAAATAGGACTAGGTATAAAGTTAGTTTAATAGTTAAAAAAACGGGATTAAAAGGTATGTTTTAATTTTTCCTTACTTTATAAGCTAAAAATATTAGGTTCATAATTCAAGTTTGTATGTTTGTTGTTTGTATGTATCAAAATGGATGTTGGACTTGCAATAAGTAGAAGACAGAATGTAGTTTTGAAATATATATTTTTAATTTTTTACATTAGGTATATCTTGGTCACATAAAATTTAGGCTTTTACGCACGTTACTGAAGGGTCGAAAGTGCCATGAATGCGCGATGTACGATGGTGCCTTATTTTTGCCGACTATACATGGGCACTGCCTTACTCCAAAATACCTTACTATGTGATGAAATTAATGTTTAAGTACCCAAAATTATTCACTTTAATTATACGATAAGTCTTACTATAAACTCAATACTTCATAATAGGAGTTAAGCTTTCTTATATCTTTTCTTTTAAACGAAGGCGTAACAAAATAGAATTAAATAAATAAATACTACCTTGATTATATATCATGTATCATCATCAAATAAAAGTTACCCCTTTAAATAATGTTAAACAATTTGGGAACCATCAAACACGGGAGCGTGCTCGCCGTGGGTCCGAAAGCGGCGCCTGCGCATCGTTTATAAATCACCGCCCGCCGTCTTGTAGACTACACGATTAACAAGTCAACTGGTAACATACATACACAGATCTATTCTACCTTCAGCGATGCTACCTTCATGATACGCTCGTTGCCTTTCTGTCACGTAAGTTAATGTCAATTGTCTGTCAATAATAAAGGTTTTGATAAATAGGACAATGTTGAAATGGATTTAGAACCGTTTCGTTTCTAAAAAAGTTTTTTTAAATGTTTTTTTTTTATTAAAAACTCAATCTCTAATTCGCACTGGAGCAGCGTGGTGGAGTATGCTCCAGGCCTTTCCTGGATGTGGGGAGAGGGCCGTGCCCAGCAGTGGCAGATAAAAACGCTTGAAGACATTACGTATCTAGTTTATTAGTGATCGAAGCCTTATGCTAATTATATCAGACGTAATTTTGGAACGAGGCTCAACCTTCAGCAAGTTTTGTTCTAAGCAATAACGCCTCAAGTCACTGTTTGTAAGAAAATTTGTCGAGAGTAGGCTCTACATTCTGAGTGGTAATCCTGCGCTCTCGAGAGCGGCTCTTAAGGGCAATCGCTGGCTCTATATTAGCTGTTAGAGTCGAGTGCGTCGCTTCAGCGTTACCATCACACCTAATGTCCAGTACGCGTTACTACCGGTATACGAAGGGAAACAGAAAGTGAACTCATTCGAGAGTTTACCTGTATTGAATAAGGCATTTTAACATACATAATAAGTACATACATACATAAGTAATATACACAATTTATTAATTAACGCTTCATACTCACAGCCCCACACTAGGATTCCGTGTCGTGGGTACCATGGACACAAAGACATTTAATACACACACCCAGATCGGGAACAGAAGTCTAAATTCATTATTTAAATTTCTGCCCCACCAGGAATCGAACTGGGGTCGTGCAATGGTAAATTACACCACGCGGGTCGTGATATTATGTCTCAAATAATAATATGTATATTACCCAGTTTAACCTATTCATTAGGACTTAACATTAGTCTAGACTAATGTGTGGGGTGAGTAGAGGTACAGGAGCAGACACTTGAGGATTGAGAGTGAAGAAAACCCAAGCGCCGACCGCAATAGTCCACAGTTCCATACACCAAAGCCTGAAATACGCCTGAATCCTATAGAAATCATATTATTATACTTAAATGCTTATCAAACCTTCACTTTATAGACCTCACACAATCTCACTTTTACCTCGAAATTGACTAGAGAAGAAATGGGAACAATAGTAACGCCCGCAAGGGTCAACGGCGGGTGTTGTCGGGTGTTGGCGGGTGTCGGGGGGCGCAAGGGGGTGAGTGTTACGGACACTTGAGGGTTGAGGGTGAACACGACCCGAGCGCCGGCTTTTGACAGTCCGCACTGCAGAGCCGAAATACGCCTTGAGTTTTATTGGAATTCTCCTTCCCGACTGAGGTTCAGAAGTGCAGAGTTTAATCTTCTTTAGAGTATTACTGGCACTACTGTTACTTTTTGAAATGGATTTTCCGTTTGATAAAAGGTGTACGCGGAGCTAGCGAGAAAGTTTTAAGAAAGAGGTTGTTTGATAATTTTGCAGTAGGCACCAACATTTAAATCAATAAAAACAATAGACAACTTCGCCATTTTTTAATTTTTAATTTTCATAGCGTGAAGTCGACAAGCGTATTCGAGAAATATAAAGAAACGACCTTTTCTATCGTGAAACAAAATCATATTTGTGTTTTGCACATAAATTTGTGGTGTCAACCACCAACACAGTTACTCGTATATAATTGTAGAGCTGTAGAGCTAGAACTTTAAAAGCATTTTAGTACAACCTTAAAATAACTTTGTAATTGTTAGTTTTAGTTACCTAATAATATCACAATACATTTGATATTTGTATTTGAGGTTTGTATATATAAAATATAGCGAACGTTTAATTTTAAATGTCTCAATAACATCTTTGTATGCCCATATTAAATTAGTAAATGTATTTGAGTTCATTTAAATGTTTTTACCTTTTCACCATCCGAATCTGCCCGCAGGGAGATATCTTACCTGATGTACCTAATCGGAGGATATATTGTGGTGTATTCAACATCGCAACAGCAGTATCTACCTACTATTGCACTGCTAATTTTTCGTTACGAAAAGCCAGGGAGTATCCATCCGAATGCACATTGACACACAAAGGACTTCATGTTCTATATATCAATAGCTTATCCGGATACATGTCACATGATGTATATCAAGCGCCTACTAACTACATATTTTAGGTGGTGGGTAGTCTGATTCATATTAAGACGTATTTTAATTATATAGCCCTGTAGATAGTCTGGATAGTCCTAATAGTGAGCGATCGATGTGGTACAGTGTGCGAAATTTATCTTGGTCATATCAAACATCTTACCTGGTGATGTTTAAGTACCTACCGAAGAAAGAAACTTCATACATTATGTTTCTTTGAAAAGAAACAATAAATTAATATTTACCAATCAGCTTCAATATGCTTTGTCACGTCGCAACAATCAGCCAATCGTAACCGAGTAACATATGCTTTGGGCTTAAGAACGACGAGGCTAACAGGCTAACTAACAGGCACTTCCCTTTACTTCCATGCCTTCTATATCTTTTTACCGTGCATTTGCCCCTCATTGCATAAGTAGTTTCGCCTTCAGCGGTGATCAGTCTGTCTCGCGGGTGGTCCGCTAAATAGGAAACGATGCGGTCAATTACTAGTTGACTCCGCAATTAACAGGTCAACGGGAGCTGGGAATTGGTGACTGACAACAACCGCATCGATGACGTGAGATTTGCATTCAGACAATATTAATGGTAGGTACCTTACATTATCTATACATGTAGGTATAATAAAATTATCACTTGCGCTACCAAAATAAAACGACTTCAAAGTTGTCGCGCATATACTTGACTTATATGGTTTTCTCATGGATGCCATTGTCAAAACTGGACCAAACGGGAAGTTTCAGCTTTCAAATAAGAAAGGAATCATCTAAATCGGTTCACCCAGTCGAAAGTTATGAGGTAACAAACATAAAAAAAATACAGTTGAATTGAGAACCTCCTTTTTTTTAAAGTCGGTTAAAATTGATTTGTTCTGAATGACTGACTGACGTGCGGATCAACGCGCAGCCTAAACCGCTGATCGTAGAGGCCTGAAACTTGGATGGTGGGTTCTTTGTATCACGTAGACATCCAATAAAAGAGGTTTTTTCGAAACTCTATCCCTAAGGGTGAGAAAAGGCAGGGCAAAGTATGTATGGGACAACATGATTCCTTGGTCCAATTATTTATGAAATCCACGCGGGCATAAACTAGCTCTATAAATAATTCAAATTGGTTTTTCCTGGCCATATTAAAACGTACTTAATCCTAAATACATACCTACTTGAAGAACAAAAGTCAGCACTAAGTTTAACCCTCAAATTACAGCCGGCTAAGTACAAGGCACAAGTACGTCCTATTTACTGCAATATTCATAGGCACTCCAATAATTATGGAGTAAAATTCCATGGACAAAACCCACCGTGTAAAGGAAACCGAACTTAACTGGCTTCTTGAATAAACCACGCATATTGATTTTCCTTGTCCATATTAAGTTTTCGTCGTTCCAAGCCAATTAAACTACTATAAACCTCTTATTAGACACCCCATAGTGCCCCCCTATAAACCAATATGGCGTCATGGTTGTCACCTACGGTTAGGCAATTTTTTTGAAATGCAACCGATACCACCATGAACCTTAACACGTTGTAATAAGGAGTACAATTCATTTGCATTCAGTTTGTTCTTGCACCTGAAACTTGTTCTTAAATGCGTGTGCAATATTACTCCGTTGTGCTCGTGTCGCCCTTGCGCTTTTTTCGGCTTTATGCTCGAATATTTAAGGTTCTTTTTTGGTTGATATAACACGTCATGGTGTTAGTTTTGTTGTACTAAATAGGTAGTGGAGGCGTGACATTAACGCCCGCAGGGATTGTAGAATTATAGATGAGGGGTTGTCGCGGTAGGGTTAAGTGGTGTGTTCAAGAATACGGCTCATGGGGTGTTTTATTATTGATGCAAAATGGCGTAGTCTTAGGCAAGTTTAAAATTCAATGGTGGACGCATACGAAGGATCTACCTGAAATGAGTAAGCGTGCAGTCCATCTGATGTGATCAGATTAATACACCCATGGAACTGCCCAAGATCTTATTTTAAAAGGTCGGCCATACTATGCTGGCCCTGCTCCTAGCTCTGACATGAATCCTGCCTCGATGGCCATACACTCGTCACGCTGCTGTATCGCTGGTAGGTACTACTAGCAGGTAGGCGCTTCTTTCTTCTTACTCCCAAGATGTGGAACGGCGGGTAGGACGAGGAAACAGCATGTTGAATAACAAGTCCACACAACGCCTCTGCTCACTTCCGTTTAGTTGGGTAATGAGGACCGTAACTGTAATGTCCATAAAGTTCAGTGGCAACTCTGAGCTAGGTAGGATTTCGAATCCAACCCCCTCACTTTTAATTGATGAACTATAAACATACTCACTTTTGCCTTGACTTCACTCGAGATAACTTATACCTGCATATAATTGTCTGCCCGAAACCATCCTTCGTGTGAAGCGTTATTTAAGTAAAAGCAAACCTTAAATATATATTAAATAGATTAGAAACCCGGATTTAAGCCTAGGTTAGCTAAAGCCTAGCTGCTATCATAGTCAAACAAAGCCTTCAAACATTCACATGACATCTACTCCAAAACCACCAAAAATCGTGACTTACGTACAAATAATTCCAAAAAAGAAAATAACACACACACAGACACGATAAATAAATTATATTTGTATCGCTCCGCCGGTTACAGGTTACGTGTTCGAAGCCCGATTTATATTTATTGAAATACAAAAGACGTACCGACGAACATACTGCTAGCCTTGGGTGGTATAAGGGCGTGAGCAGATCCAGGTAATTTTCATGTAGAACCTTGGCTAGATTCCAAACTCTTTGGGCAATCAAGTGAATAATCTGTTAATATTTCAAATATTATAAACGCGAAAGTTTTTAAGTTTTGTTACTCTTTCACGTTAAAACTAATGAATGAATTTTAATGGAACTTTACAATAATATAGCTTATACATCAGAATAACACAATTTATAAAGATATTGTGTGATTTAGTGTGTAAGACGAAGTCGCAGACTGTAGGAAATTATGCATATTTAATAAACCTTTCTTTTGAATCACTCTATCTATTGCTGAAAAATGCATTAAAATCCGTTGAGTAGTTTAAAAGTGTTAAAATAATAGACAATATTTTTAGTGTATTAAAATAAGTTTGTACTGGCAATAATAAAGCTCTATAGTCTATGGAAAGTCACCGGTCGTTACATTAATAATAACGACTACTTTAGTATTTAACACTACTAATTCATTAATGTTAGATTTTTTTTAATTGACGATATTTTACTGAACACTATCGGAGTTACATTGCGATAGTAAGTAGAAATTGTTTTACGAAATTCAATAGTTAACTTTTGGTTTGTTTAATTATCATTATTAGGTTTTCTTAAGATGTACTTACGAGTACCAATGCCCTTTATAATAGGTTATTTATGTGTCTGTTATTAGAATTTAATCAAATACAATGAAAAAAATATTAATTTTCAGTAAAATATCGACATGACGATGTGAAATAGGAATAATTAATAACTACAACTAACAACTTTTTTAATACAGATAAATAAATGTAAATAAATTATAATAATCACTCCGAAAAGTATACAGTCAACTTACTGTTTACATGAGGACATTTACATATTTTTGATAGTATATTAATACTATAGTATATTAGTACTATAGTAGTATATTAAAAATTTTGCTATTTATTAAAATAGAATTTTTTTTTTAGATTTACTGTAAATTAGGTGTTGCTCGCGACTTCATCCTACATAACCTTTAAAGTAGATAATTTTGTTTTAACTCTGACAGGTATTAAAGCGCGTTTCATAAATACAAACTTCATACAGCTGAAGAAAAATATTACCATAAGGACAATTTTATTATTCAAAGCATCTAATGGAAATTAAAAAAAATACCATTATTATTAGGTACCTACCATATAAAGAACGAAACAACAAATTAAATGCACAGACGAAGTCGCGAGCAAATGCCAGTGCACCACGCTTCTATACATTGTAATGAAGTATTCGTGAACTTGTTAGTTCAATAGATAATGAGATATAAATAAATGAACAGATAAATTATATAGGTATATATAGGTACATACCATAAACTCTTGGCTAACTAAGCTGAAGGTTTGATTCTTACTTAAAAACCTATATAACTACATAGTATAAAACAAAGTCGCTTTCGCTGTCCCTATATCCCTATGTATGCTTAAATCTTTAAAACTACGCAACGGATTTTGATGCGGTTTTTTAATAGATACGAGTGATTGAAGAGGAAGGTTTATATGTATAACCGTTCACAGTTTTTCTGTAGTGTATTTAGTATCAGCATTGCACCCGTGCGAAGCCGGGGCGGGTCTCTAGTATGATAATATGTTTGATAAGTTTGCATGTGTCCACTAAATGACATCCACTCCACAGAGCATCAACTAAGTGGATGTGTGTGTGTGCTAATTTATTATATTTAAGCCTTTTATTTTTTTTAACAGTACTCGATGTTGGGGACATCAGAAGTACACATTGTTCTAACAGCATATTATTATTACATTGCCAGAGCATTGACACTAACATTGCTTGTAGTTAAATCCAGATACAATTTATAACTGTAGAGTGTTATTAAGTCCAATTACAAATAGCAACAAAGAAACAGAACAGTATTCTCACGTCGCAGTTAGTCAATTAGAGGACTGCCTGAGCGCTGAGCATTTAAAGGGTTAAGTTCCTAAGTTAGTTGTTCATGCTATTGGTAGAGTCGATTTAGTCAAACGATGAACAAACTCTAGTATATATTATGTAGCGTTAATGAAGGTTTGAAAAACTAAAAAACAGTCTTTAATAGCAAGCCGAACTAAAAATAAAAAAGAATTTTAATAATTAACAGAAAGATTAATTTTATTGTAAAAAAACATTTAATGTCAAAAATTATTTTCCAGTCCTTGAAGTTAAGTTTTCAACAGACTTCAATAAAAAAGAGAATGTTCTTAATTCGACTGTATTTTTTTGATAGATAAATTTCTATCTGAAGGACTTTACAAGCTTCACTGTTTGAGATCTTACACTGCAGTTTTTGTATTTGTCTATAATAAATACTGTATTATTAATATTAGGTAAACAAAACACTTTAACCGTCAGTATCAAATTCATTCAATATACTAAACTAAGTTTATTAAACTTTTTTTTTACGCTTCACACTCACAGCCCTACATTAGGATTCCCTGTGTCGTGGGTGCTATGGACACATTACAAAGACAAATACACAAACACCCAGACCGAGAACAGAAATATAAATTCATCATTTAAATTTCTGCACCGCCGGGA
>DWQL01001237.1:0-11943 GCA_018231265.1 Noctuana haematospila | reverse complement strand
ATATTATAAGTTAATCCTGATAATGTAATATGTCATGCCTTAAGGACATAAACAACCTATTGCAAAACCTTAATAAAATGGCTTATTACTACACTACATTTCATACTAATTATCCAGCAACCATCTTTTGAAGTCAGCAATGCTGAAGGCCTAAGTCTCTATTATATATATATGTGAGGTGACTGTATGCAGAGTACCTCATAAGGACTACTAATCATGTTGATTAATCACCATATAACAATAATAACAGACAATCTTACACTTTTTACTCTGGCGTTCCACTTCCACCTTCAACTTCTGATATTTTTCCGTTCTGTACACTAATACCCAGGTTAGACCTAGAAATAACATATGAAAACAGTTATGTTGCTTTTATAAAAAAAATATTTTAATGTCAATATAGAAAAATACCTTACCTTCTCCCAACAGTGCAGTACATACAGAAATGAATACTATTAATAATGAGTCTTCCCACATTTTACTATAAGTTGTCTTGGTTGGATCCTTAGCAAGTCACTAGTGTCACACTACAACATTTACTGCACTCAATCTATAATAAGAAAAATAAACTAAACAAATTTCTGCTAGCGACACACTATCAGTTATCAGTGTATGATTAATTTTACTCTTGCAATGTATGGACAGACTACACAGTTTACAATTAGTCTGTACCCCTGCCCTGTATCTGTACAATAGGTATTATCTATTTATTACTTTTTTTGATGACAATAATTCAATACAACTGCGTTCGGCGGCAAGAACAGGAGACAGCAGGAGACTCAGAATCAGAACAGAACAAGTTTCAAGAGTTCAAGGCGGGACAATGAAATGAACTTGACTTAAAAGTATAGTGAAGACAATGATTGATTTTGATTTATAGAATGATAATAAAATATGTATGTAACGTAAATAAAATATAATAATACTCCGCTGACGTCTGCTCTGCTGGGCAGTAAGATTAAGATTACTATTGTTTGTTATCGTCTT
Source organism: Noctuana haematospila (assembly GCA_018231265.1). NCBI lineage: Eukaryota > Metazoa > Arthropoda > Insecta > Lepidoptera > Hesperiidae > Noctuana > Noctuana haematospila. The sequence continues at coordinate 10,956 of DWQL01001237.1, read as the reverse complement.
TGGTTAGCTTGCAAGAGTATATAATAACACTACGTGTAAGAATTAGCATAGCTTACTTAGCAAAGCCAATTTAAATTAACCTTAACCAAACCAAACCTATTATTAGGAAATGACATCTGTCATCTACTCTATCTCACATAAATGAAATTAATATGAAAATACATTGAAACGTGTTTTTGCCAATGCCAATAAGTACGACCATTGCAAATAACATTCATAACTTTTACTGGAGCGGACGTCTAACCATATTTAGTTAGAAACCGCCGATTTGTTACAGCTAATCTCGTTAGCAATCAACAAGGCGCGAACTAATTAAAATGTTATCATTTATCTATGTAAGTGTAACACTACAAACACATTTTAAACCTTTAAAACATGAAACGGTTTTGGTATGTTAATGTTGTCGATTTTTTTAAACGTTTCACTTATTTCTTTTGGCTTCCAAGAATGTTTACATACCTACCTACTCGAAGTAGACCGTAAACCTTATTAAAAATATTTAATAAGGTTTACGGTCTATATTTGAGGCGACTATCTCAGTCCTCGTGAGTAGCAACGCCTCCACGTATGATCTCAGATAGTACTTCTCTCCTATTTGAGGTTGGCCGTGGATGTCCATGGGTTGCAATGACTACTTAACATCAAGTGGCTTGCATGCTCGTTTGCTACTCATAAACGATAAAAAAAGTTAGGATAAATCTATGCAAAGTTGAGCTATTGCTAGAAAACCGGCCCAAAAGTTTCCACAACAAACATTTATATCTACATGTGCAAATAAACTAGATTGCCTGATGTAGAAGCGCTAACATTTACCTATCCAAATTGAGCAGAAACCATTTGAGCTTCGTGATTGATGACTCCGAACGATTTCCAATTGCCTGGAACCTTTGCATGGAATTTTGGAAATTGGGAATCAATTCACGAATGGACGCCGAAGGTTTAATTGAAATGAACACATTCGGGCTTTACCGCCATTAAAAACTACCAGTTAGTTACCATGAAGCAATTTTTAGGTTGATTGATGCACACGAAAATCCGTGCAAGCAATTGCTTAGGCCTACACTGGCGTACAGTTTCATTACGCGTATGTCGTTTAGTTAACTGACAGGGTAAAAATGTCAGCATATTGTTTACTCCATCAATATTTTTAATTTCATTTTTATCAATATACTCGTACTTAATTTATAATTCACGTTACGAAAAAAATCGACTTAAAAGTTGTCGCGCACATACTTAAATTAAAGTCTCATGGATGCCGATGTCAGAACTGGACTAAATTAAAATGGAACAAAACGAGAAGCATCAGCTTTCAAGTAAAAAAAGAATCATCCAAATCGGTTGACCCAGTCGAAAGTTATAATGTAACAAACATTAAAAAAAAATACAGCCGAATTGAGAACCTCCTCCTTTTTTTGAAGTTAGTTGAAAACAATAAAATTGTAAGTGCAAGAAATACGAGTAAGTAAGAAAATTAAAGACGGTACCACGGATGTGACGTCATGGTTCACAATAGCAAATTCTAACTTTAATAGGCCTCTAAAAAGATCTTGTCTATAATTGAACTTTATCCATCTTAATACAGGTTTTGCAAATTGGTGCAAATAAAAAGCCAAACTTTTGATAAAAACATATGTTTTTTCCGATCGATGTTCTTCACCATTAGCTGTCGTCGGTCAGAGCGACGTATCAAAATTATAGACTAAAATTCAGATCACTAACTCAGTCACTGCTCATTCACAATATTCTTCAATAATGACATGGAATTATTATATTATATGTAAAGCTGTGTTCATAACATTATTTTTGTTTAAGGAACTTCTGACCATCGTATCGTTGCTGTTATGTGGTATAGCGGCGGAGCCCCCAGCGCCCTACCCAGCCAGTGGTTGGAGGCCTAATGGGCCAGCCTTCGAGATACCTGCAAGGGTACCAGCACAGGTAATATAAACATTTTCACGCCTCGGTAGAGAATCTAATTTAAAAAAGTTTAAGAAAGCTTTAAACTTTTATTATAAATTATAATATAATTATTAATTTGAACGCAGTTTAATACATTTTATAGCAGCCTGTGTAACAATTCGTAATTCTTGTCAGGTACCACAAAAACAGGAGTATCTGCCACCAGTAGACCCTCGCAGGCCAGCGACTTTCCCAGAACTCGACTCTGGCGTCGATGTCTCAGTCCAAGGTCTTCCTACCGGAGAACAGCAGCCAATCTTCCAAGTCTCGCCCATTAATGGACAGCAATATTCTGGTCCTAGGTACCAAGCCGATATCAGAAGTTTGGATCAGACTTTGCAACAAATACAGGTAACTAATAGTATAATAGCCTATAATATACATAAAAATTAGTTTTTTGAAGTATACCACAATGAAAAAGTTATCAATATAGTAGATTATGAAATTAAGTAAATACATAACGCTTCACACTCACAGCCCCACACTAGGATTCCCTGTGTCGTGGGTGCCATGGACACATACAAAGACAATAACACAAACACCCGGACCAATGTTCGTTCGTTCATATTTCTGCCCCGCCGGGAATCGAACCCAGGACTTCGAATGGTGGACCGGCATGGTAGCCACTACACCACCCGGGTCGTCAAATTATAGTGGACCCGTCTAAAACCTAGTAAATATTTCAGTACCAACAACAACTAGAGAAACAACGGGAGTTCGCCAGACAAAGACAGTTTGAAGCCGCACGTGGAAACGCAAGGGCTAATGGCTTACCCAACCCACAACAGCCGCGGCAATTCGTTCCCCAAGCAACTCCGTCAACGACCACAACTACTACACAGAAACCTGAATTCAGGACCGAGGCAACCACTGAATCTGACCTGAACGAAGGCGAGGAGTATGATGAAAACAAAGACACAGACACCTCAGCCCAAAAACAAAAGGTATCTATTGAAGTAACGAAGCAAAATATTCAAGAATATCCACCAGAATTATTCTTGACTCCTCTCACTCAATTCAAGATCCAGCCACAGTTTGTACAGTTGCAACAGCTTGGACAGCTACGAGCGCCTTTGTATTACCAGCCGATTCAGCAAGAACCTGAAACTCAAAAAGCTGAGGGTTACAACGGACTAGCGCATTTTGCGGCTTTACCATCAGTATTAGCTCAGCAGCAACTGGTAGCAGCGCAGGCTCAACCTGCACCTCAGCCACAGCCTGCCTTCAATCAAAATCCGTACCTTATCGCAAGAGGCCAAGAACAACCAGCCCCTGCATACTTGGTACCAGCTCCGCAAGAAGCTTTAAACCAATATCAACCCATAAACAATCAGTATCAACCACTCCAGCCTCAACCTCAAGCTTTCCCACAATTCCAAGCCCAACCAGTAGTATTACCCCCGCAAACGAGTAACCAATTACAACCAAATCCTTACGTACTAACTGGTCAACCTCAACCAGATACTGAGCAGGTGGAAAACGATGAAGACCAGGCGCAACAACCGCAGCAACAGCAACCACAGCCGCAATTCATTTACCAATCTTACCAACCTCAAGATGGTTACCAACAACAATATCCAGTTCAGCCGGCATCAGCCAACCAGTACCAACAAGAGCAACAGACAATTTACGCACCCCAACCTCAGCTGGTCAACTATCCTGCTCAGGATTGGAATCAGTACTACCAACAACAGTACAACGACCCCAACCAGGTGCAGATTCCCCAACAAACTTTCCAAGGGCAAGATTCTCTCCAGAGTGGTTTGGATGTGAACCAGCAAGGGAACGGGATAGACAAGGAGGAAACTGAAGACCCTGAAGATGAGCAGAACGACGGGTCTCGAGCCACGGCCGTCGCTACGGCATTCGGGACAAGGTCAGTAACAATCAGCATTGAATATAAATGGATTGACTCAGTTTGGCGTGATCTGAATTGATAAATTGCGGTTATTTGACGGCAATGGTATTGTCCCATATTGCAGTTGCATATTACATATACGTGAGATAAATTCAACTGTTATGCGTTAGATTGTTATTGCTCACGTAATGGTGACCCTACTTGATGCAATAATGGTTTTGCTGAAAGATTTTAATTTAACATTAATTTCTAATAAATATTTTTTGTATCGAATTTTTTAACAGGTATATTTTAAACTTTTATATTAGCACATTGATTCTCAGGCATTTTTATCTTCCCATCAAATAAAAAGGCATATAGTTAAGTTAACCCTTTCACTATAAAAATTCAATAAGATTTTAATATGTACCTAAATTAATTATTTATGGGTATAGGTATAGATTTAAACTTTTAATGCCACTGGCCTTCTGTTTACGTCAGCTACATGATGATACATCATCCGTAGTCACGTGACACACAATTTAACCAATGAGACACTTGATACAATACATATTGACCAATGATACACGAGTTTTCTGAATGGGATTTGTTTGCCCGATAACTGTTTGGTTTTACAAAGTTCAAAATACGTCCAAAATTAAAATGGCGTGGACTGTTGATGATAATACCTAATTACTTTCCAAATAAGCCAAATAAAACCCGCAATAAACAAAGGTTTAGAGGCAAAACAACTTTTCACTTTTCAAGTACGAACCTAACTTTCAATTGTCTTCAAAACTTTCTTCGAATCGCAAACATTAGACTTGAATTCTGAATTAGCATTTAACCCAGCTGAATTGTATTAGCTTAGCACCAGGTTCGTAAAGTTTGTTAATATTTGAATTATTTATGTGTTCAGGACTCAGCCCCGAGTGTTCGCGCAATATGGAGCTCCAGTGCAAAGACCTGGATATCCAACCACTACTGACGTTACACAGGAAGAGGTATGGCAATTATGCTTTTATATATATATAACTCCAATTATTGTAGGTTTAACTTAAATAGTGGTAATGTTTGCCCGTGTTTCCGTGCTTCGGAGGGTACGTTAAGCCGGTGGTCCCGGTTGTTATCGATAGATAACAGTCGTTAAACCTAGACCCTTTGGGCGGTTTGATAACATCCGACATGGGTTGGACACTAACCCGTATCTCCATCTATCCGCATTGGAGCAGCGTGGTTGATGCTCGAAGCCTTCCCCGGATGTGGGGAGAGACCCGTGCCCAGCAGTGGGACATAAAAAGGGTTGAAGGCAATGTTTGCCCGGGGAGGTACCACCGCTGCCCTCATAACCCGTAGTGAAGCAAGTCTTGTGGCAAGTAGGTACTTGTGTTTCGGTTGGGGAGAGTTGCTGCCGGACACACTATATTTGAGGCGACCATTTCAGTCGTCGTGAGTAGCAACGTGTCTACGTATAATCTCAGATACTTCTCTCCTATTTGAGGTTGGTGTTGGATGTCCATGGGTGGCAGTGACTGCTTAACATCAGGTGGCCTGCATGCTCGTTTGCTACTCATAAACTGTGAAGCAAGTATTTGTGTTTTGGTGGTACTAGTAGTTGTGCTTTGGGGGCGCCCACCCCATGTTTCCCAGCCTCCCTTCCCCTGGAAAATATTCCTAGCTACGCCCAGCTCCTGAGAACTGGTATTATTAAAATTAAATTGCGTTTTTACCAGGCAGATGATGGTCCAGCTGTAGCCCAGGCAACAGCAGTTGCTACTGGTTCGAGAAAGAGTGCCAAATTGAGGTAAAGAGAAATTAGGACAAGAATTATATCAGTTTGTGGCTTTGATCAGAAATTTTCATTTGGATGGCATTTTAGCCCTATTCACAATTAGCTAAGAACCGTTTTCAAATTTCCAAGATAAAGGTCTACTGGTCAAACACACAAACACAAAACACAAACACACACACAGGTACACACACGCATAAACATAATATTATGGCGACCTGTGTGGTATAATGGTTACCATGCCGTACCATCAATCGAAGGGTCCTGGGTTTGATTCCCAGCGGGGCAAGTATTTAAATAATGAATTCGGGTGTAAGTATCCCACTACTAAGTATCTCATACTAAATGTATGGGAGTGTTTAATGTAAAGTTTTTGGATATTTCTCGTTTTATTTAAAAAAAGTTATTATTGTCATTTTACTCATTAGGTAAAGTACTTTCGATATCAGTTTAAAGTTACTGAATAATCGCCTGTGCACACTTAACGATTACACCCGGTATATATTTGCCACCTCATACAATGAAATCCAAATTTATACTTTAATCCCGACTCACCAATATTGAGGGAGTAAAAAAATTTGTTTGCATAGGACCAAAGGGCTGCCGGAGTTCCGAATTATTCGTTTTTCCTCATATGTCGGACACGCGTTTATAGGATATGGTACAAGGGACAGCATAGCGACTGATTGTACAGTACAAAGAATTAGGCAAAGCTAAGCTACGCTAGGCTAGGCTAGTAGAGGAGTTCTAGAGGATGGTCAACGAAGGCAGACTGATCAGCTAGACGGACAACAAAATACCAGCGGATTAACAAAATACCAACATAAACTTGAATCATATTTTGCACCAGAAATTCACCAGCTATAAACAATGGCGACCCATTACCGGAAAAGCTTCAAAAAAAAACTTCTGTACTGATTTTATTAAAACAGCGTCAATCTGGCTCGAAAGCTGGTGCTTCCCATGTGGTCCCATTTCAAGTTGGGCCAGGTCTTGCATTTGCATTCATGAGATAACCATTGAAGACGGGTTTTTTTGGAAATAATTTTTTTTCGGACGAATCCACATTATTCTTCTTAAATTCATACAATGCTGACACTTCATCCTCCACTAGCTCACCACAAAAGAAATATAAGGCAGCGCTCAGTATCAGAATCTCTTCACGATTAATGATTAGTATTTCTAGAAAGTTCTATAAAACTTCAGCAACACCGCTTTCGCCTCCTTTTCAGACAGCAATGCTGAGTTGCATCACGTAGATCTTAGGCACCAATAGAGTCATCGATATTGACGGATCGTCTGTGGTACATACATTTATTTATTTAGAAGCGCGCGTAATCCCGCTGGTAGTGTGGATCGCAAACGATCTCACTGTTAAGCACGCGGTGGACCGCTAGTGGCTTTCATCACGTTCAGCCATTGGTCCCGGTTGTTATCGATAGATAACAGTCGTTAAAGCTGGTCGGCCCTTTGGGCGGTTACTTATTATCCTATCCACTAACTCTGAATCATGCGCATCATTAAGGAGCAATATACATATGTATAATCAAATAAGAAAATAATCATCCAAATCATATGAAGAGATTTTGAGAAGAGAGAGAATGAAGAGAGTATGAAAATTAAGAGAGAGAATGATTTGAGAAGAGAGAGAAGAATGTTATGAAGAGATTTCTTACGTCTGGAAGTTAATCTTAAACTCTAGAAAATCGGGAGTTAAAAAGCTGATGGTTCAAAATCTATAACGTAGACAAAAGGAGCTCAATATGATTCAAACTATATTAAACTGAGAATCAATATAGGGAATTTAATATATTGCCTTTGGTATTAAACTTTCAAATCCAATAAACGTTTGAGTAAGAAAGAAAATCCGTATTTTAAATTTAATTCTCTTACGTTATTACCGATTGCCATGCTGTGTATAGTTTAGTAGTTATGTTACCTATGGTACTTTCTGCCTCAAACCGGGCCCGGGTTAGAATAATATTATGTAAATTTTTTTTAATAACATCTTGTTTGGAATTGAAAACGGATGAAAAATTAGTTGGAGTTTTGGATAGGTATGACACGTTGTTAATATAAATAACAAATTAAATAATAGACAACCTTCCTACGTGAACTGGTTCTACCACCTCATTTATTACCATATTTGTTACTATTTAGCATCGTTTTTCGCCTAAACTAAAAATAATTTTAATTTTATACTTTTTTTGGTGTTTCATCTTTTTTTTTTTGTTTTTTCGTTTCCTTATCTATTTTATGTATAATTACATATTTCTTATGTGCGTGTGTATGTCACTGAACTCCTCCTAAACGACTGGACTGATTTTGATGAAATTTTTTGTGTGTGTTCAAGGGGACTTGAGAATGGTTTAGATTCATAATTTAGTCCGTGGAAAAAGGTTTTTTTAATTCAGACGAAGTCGCGGGCACCAACTAGTGTGACTATAAAAATATCTATGACTGATAACTTTTCAGAATCTTTTCCCCTTTGAAATTCGGAAATCAAACAAAAACGTTTAACAAACATTTTCCGCCTAAAATAATCTCGTTTTCGCTGAAAACCAAACCAATGTCGCTTAAAGAATGTAAACTGAAAACCTGTGAAATTAAGTTCGTCCGCTATAAATTTTCGTTCAAAAAACCACAAAAATTCAGCAGAAATTGTTTATAACCGGCATGCTAACGGCTGGCAAAGTTCACGTTTTATTTTAAGCTTCGTACGTTTACACTTTATTCGTTAAATGCTGTTCTTGTCAAAGTTAGTAGGGGGTTAGTGGAATCCAATTAATGGGTTTTCACTGTTGGATGATACCGGTAAATGAAGATATACCTACCTTTTGGATATAGTACTTATAGTATAGGATTTGGTAAGATTGCGTCCGATTTTTTCGATGGAAAATCTGTTTTGTTAGTGGCTAGATATTTAGTTCCGGATGTTGTTAATAGATGGCGTTAGTAAAATTCATTTGCTAGTTCTGAATTAGGCTATCAAATGCTACATGTACTTTACTTAAGTCATAGTCTACTAATAAATTCAATTAAATTTGAATACGCGCTGGGTAAATTGTTATGATAAACAACTCATTGTTAATTCCGATTGACTATGCGGGCGAAGCCGCGGGTAAGAGCTAGTCTGGTAATAGAATAGTTTTCATTATTAGTTGCAGAACCCTAAAGATTAGCCCTCTTGACTTCTTCGCAAGGAAATGTAAAAAGTGCCTGCTCAATGAAGATCTGCAAATTGCTTCGCCAACTAGAGACTATCTGTATTCTTACAGAATAGGTCAATAGTGAGATTCCTTTCAACCACTGACAATAGGGGCTGGATATAATTCTTATCGATTGCTCGCCAGCGACTATCATCGGCGTGAAGGCACTCGATAAGGGATTACGATACCGTTTTCTTTCCCTTATAGATATGCGTGTTACTTACTAGCCCGTGATATCTATGCCCGTGACGTGTCTGCCTGAACTTCAAAATCGGATCTATAAAGGATTAAAGCAAGAAATTCTTATGAAATTGGGGCCTTATTCACACGGAACGCAGCGCGCCCAATATGATTTTTAATTCCACGCACAATGACGCATATTCTACGCATAATACCACATTTGGCGCGTCACACGTAGTGCATAATTATTATATACTTTTAGTGGCGTGGCGCGTTTCGATCCCACGTTTATAGTAAAGCGTGTTATGACATCACACGTTATTGATAAGGAATTTCGAGTGTCATAGCAAATAAGCCCCCTGTAAAGAATAACTTCATTGTTATTGATTGAAACAAAAAATTTAAATCTAATTTATTTTTGTGATAACAATTTAACCTATTAGATGTCAAGTTAGCAACGCATATATTAAAGAAAATAATATGTCAGGTACCTCTCAAATATAATAACCCTATTTTTAAAATAAGATTTTAACTAATTATTCGTTTTTAAAAGTCACTCATCATTTTAATAATTATTAGTCGTGACAAGACAAATGTAACACAACATAATGTCAAAATGTACACGATAAATTTTATTAAACACGAGACTAATCTCAACGACGATGCTTAAACATCCCCGATAGTGCATGCTTTATGAAAATAAATGAGGATAAAAAAAATCTCGGAAACTAGGAAAAGTTCCGCAAAAGTTTAAAAAGAGCAGTTTTTTTCGAATTCCACGAAGGCTCCTAAAAGTAATTTTATTATGCACTGCTCTTGCAAATGCATCCTGTTAGTGCGAACGCTAATGGATTTCTGAGTAACAAACTAAATTAGACAGAAGACAGGCGAACCTTTACGTAATATAGTAACTAGCTGTGCCTCCCGGTTTCACTTGGGTTAAGAATTGCAAAGTAATGTTTGATACCCTATAGCCTATAGCCTTCCACGATAAATGGACTTACACTAAAATAATTTTTCAAATCCGACCAGTAGTTCCTGAGATTAGCGCGTTCATACAAACAAACAAATTCTTCAACTTTATATTATTAAGTATAGATTTATGGATAAACCTATTTTTAACGACTTCAATAAGTTGGAGGTTCTATGTTGGGCTGTATGAATTTTTTTAACTAAATTTATTTTGGAGTCTATACGTAAGGTAGGTACACTGACAGAAAAATTGCACAGACTCCTAAACAAATGATTGAAGTCTGTAATAATTATAGTTGTTTATTCCTTTTTACTTTGAAGTCGGTTTTCATTTTTACTTAAAGTCATTCAATAATTTTAGAAAACGAATCAACGCCGTAATAATTTACCTCATCACTTTGGTATTGTATAATGTAGTAAAAATAATATATTCGGGTTAGTAACTTCGAACTCATTCCTCAGCTGTAATATTACATTTACATATTCGTATTAGTTCGCGAATCAGGCCCCTGACAATAGCTATACGGCGCTGTGGAGGAAATCATGAAGCAATAGTCGATAGACACTAGTTATCCAATCCGTTAGTTGATCGGGGTTATGGACTCTAAGTAGAGTAGGTACTCGGCATTTAACTAACGCCTCTACGTCTCTATAAGTGAAATAGATAACATTGCAAAATAAGTATAACCTAGTCTAATAACAATAGACTTCAACAAAGTAACCCCTGATACAATTAACTAAATCCTTTGCATATTTGTTATTCATTCACATAAAAAAGCTTAACAGATTGCTATGAAATTCGTTACACAGATAGTTCAAAAACTGAATTAAGATATAGGATTAATTTTTCCAAACAAAAATTCTGTTGTTAAGGGCCCTTTCGTTCAGAAGTGTAGAAAGGGCGTAGCGGTAGCGTTAGTGTTAGCCCTAACACCTAGAGCCTTACTTACTTAATTACAACTACATACATATATAACAAATATGATGAAGTTTATTGGTTACTTTTCTCA
>DWQL01001236.1:0-11945 GCA_018231265.1 Noctuana haematospila | reverse complement strand
TTTTAAAGTCCACGCGGACGAAGTCGCGGGAATAATAGTTGCTAGTGTAATAAAAAATATTTATAACTTATAGAATGTTGTTTTACTTACTAGAAACATCGTGTAACATCATCCTAAAAGTTTTTAACCGACTTTAGTAAAGGAGAATCGAGGTTATCATTGTCAACTGAATTTTTTTATGTTTGTTACCTTATTCTTAAACTTTCGACTGGGTGAACCGATTTTGATGACTCTTTTTTATTTGAAAGCCAGTGTTTCCTGTGTCCCATTTCAATTTGGTCCAGTTCTGTTTGTTATGTGGCAATAATTTATTACATGCAATACTTACGTTTGACTCTAGGTCTACGTGATGTAACTCTATGTGATGGAGTCTACTCGTAGCGTATGTCACGCTTATTCAAAAGGTGCCTATTCACTCATGCCTTGCAAAACTCCAAGTAATTTTCTTATTATTATCAGAAAAAATAGACGCAGACCGACGGTTATTCATTTGTATACCACATATGTGGTACAGTTTGATTTGATGATGATAAAAGTAAAATAATTCACACATTTAGGCATTGTTATGTTGTAGCTGGATAGTGTGTAAACTGAAGGGCACACGCTAACAAAATATAGGTGTGTATTAAGTTAATGATCCACTCTGGGTTTGAAACAAAATGACATCGTAACTGTCGTGGAATTCTAGTCTGACACTTACGAATATCAAAGGATAATATATTATTTAGGTAATGTTTGTCACAGCTTTGCATGTGAGGTTTTCAGATAGTTATTTACGAAAATTCGTTAATCGTGTCCTCTAGAGGCTGCACAAGTGCACATGGTCCAAATGCACTAATTTCGAGGTGGAATGAAGTTGCATTATGACCAACATTACGTGAATTGTAACCGTTTCAAAAACTTAATGTTACCTTTAAGTTGTTGTTAAGTTTAGGTTGCAATATATATAATATATTAAAAGTAAACATAATAATATATACTTAAAAAAACGAACCCTCGATCATCCAATTCTTGCTATTTCGTAATAAAGCGTTACATTTTATTTAAATACTATGAAAGGAAAACTACATATTGAAACAGCGTGAATATAAGTTATTCCTTTCAATTGAGGCTTAAAGAGATGGAGTAATTCCTTTCAATTGGCAGTCCGCGGTTTCTCAGAGGGTGGTATGGTTAGTTAGCGTCTTAAGCACTAAAACACATTGACCTAGAAGTCAGATGACAATTTGCTTCTGCCCGTGAACCGGGAAGTATTTTCAAGGTTAAACTGACGCATGCGCTTTGAGGGCTTTTCGTAGTACATAATGACTTTGTCAGGACGGCCGCTTGAAATATTTGTCGTCGTTTTATTCCATTTATGAAATAATGCTTTCATGTAAAAAAAAATTTCTTTATTAAATTTTAGAAAATATAAACATAGTTGTGTGAGTCACCTTAGATGTTGTACCGATTTACAAATACCTATTTTAGAAAATATATATTAATTTATTTTACCTAATGACTATTTTTCTACTTTAATAACAAGTATATAAGTATTTATAGGTAACAAAAATACTTATGAACTATAAAACATACTACATAACTACTGATTAAATATTCTATTTATAAACTATACATATTTAGATAGTACGAGTGTTGACTTAATTTTTAGTACCGCTGAGAAGACTTCAGATAACGTCTGTAAGTCTATCAGTAGGTAGTTACATTGTATCTGATAGTCGCCATAATTAGTAAAAAAAAATATGTTATTGTGAGTAATGACTAAGCCGCAATGGTCTAGATTAAAATAGGTCACATGAAGAGTGCATGGAGCATATCAATATTCCTGATTGAACTTATCAGTAAGCAGCGAGCAGTCGCTCTGGCGCGGTATAAAACTGTACGTCCCACCAAAGTTACTAGCAGTCTGGACCGCCCTCGTATGCCTGAGATTTCAATTCGAAACGCGATTACCGAATAACGAAAGACTTTCTTTCCTTCCGCATGGCGTGAATATTAGAAAGGTTTGGTGTCTTTTTATCATTGCAAGGTCCCCGTACTGGACCCCATAGTATGTTAAATAACCGTTTACCGCTGCAATGAGTTTAAACTTCCGCCTTTCGTACTTTCGCGAAAGTAAACAGTTCAAAAACGCCGGGGGTTGCTCGATTGCAGAGGCCACTTCCTCCACTCCAGACGACGAAATATATACGTGAGTAAAGTTTAATTTATTCTAGCCTATAATAAGACCGCGTGAGGAAATTACTAGGCGTAATTTCACACATTTGGCGTAGGTAATGGTTGGGTAAAATCGATACATCAGCTGACGGCCTTCGCCGGTGTCCTTGAGCGGGCTGTCTAATTTGAGAAATTATCTACTCTCGCGATTCAGTGAACAGTTATTCCAATCTTTGAAATATTGTGAAGATGATCGTCAAGGTCACGGTCGAGCACCATCTGCGTTTATTGTTCAGCTCGTTTTTGCCACTATAAACAACATAATATCTTCAGATGTGCTGTATACAGTGTTTAGATATTCCAGCATCGCTTATTTAGCTATAAATTAATCCATAAAATGTATTTTTAATAAATGCGTTATTGGGTTAATAATAATTTAAAAAACATTTTTCAATATTCTATTATGCTACATGCTCGATAATGAATGTATTTAATATTTATATAATTTGAACAGAATGTTTATAAAAATATTGATACAATACTCAATATCAATTTATGAATTTATCACGCACCTCAACACAAATAAAATTAAAGAGTCTTATCTCCGTAATATTGTCTCCAGCCGCGCTGGGTGGCTGAGATATGAGCGTGACTGGGTAGATACGAGTACCTATATTCATAAAGATCAAGGCCGCGGTAGAACTTTTGCAGTTCGCCCGGGAAGGTTTCACGACACAGCAGGTTCCATAACTCATCGTTTAGCTAGTTTGCAGGTCTACTCTTCTAGTCTACTCTGTAACATGTTCGTGATCTGGTTCATCTCCGAGCCAGCAGCGTTATGCTGAGTACAGACCCTTTGTCGTGTAACGCTGCAATATAGACAAAAAATAAAAATTTCTTGATTTATTTTTGTGTCTCTGTCTGTATTGCTTCAATGAAGTTTTTTTTTGCAATTTCTATTCGTTTCGGCCTATTTCTACTCGCCCGAAATTGGGACATCGTTCGTAACCGGTTACCTAGTTTCGCTCCGAACATTGTACTTCAGAGCGAAAGAAGTTTAGTGTAGCACTTTGCTTCGTGTTTCGTTGTGGCCGAAGTTTGATTGTTCCTGTGTTTACAGTATATTTGCGTTTCTTGTTTTTCCTTTTTTGGAGATTCTTTTATTTAAGGCAGCCATATTATTCCTCATGAGTATACGTGCGACTCTACGTACGACATCACACTTTCCCTCTTAATTATTATAATTATACTCGGAGTAACTTTAAAATAAATAATGTACGAGTTTAATAATAATATATGATATTGTAAAAAATAGTTTTATGTTGCGCGAACGCTTGATTTATTGAAACCCGTAAATCTGATCCGTGTTGTATTTTTAAAGTCCACTGTCTGATCGTAATTGTTTTTCTATGGAACCAAACTAAGACCAAACTTTGTCTTATAAAAAAGAATGATTAAAATCGGCTCAAAAACGACGGAACCTCCGCCTGAAATCGGTAATTAATAATAAGTTATATCTATATCTATACATACATCTAATACATAAAGCTGAAGAGTTTATTAGTTTGTTTGTTTTGTTTGAATGCGTCAATCTCTGGACCTACAAGTCGGATTTGAAAAATTATTTTTTATGTATGATAGCTACATTCAGGTTAGGTTAGGTTAGGTTAGGCTATTCGTTACAATTCTTAACGCGGGTGAAACCGCAGGGCACAGCTAGCACATCATAATCTTCGTAATCGAAGCTTCATGAGGATTGAAACTGAAATATTCGTACATGTATTTTGTGAGTGGAAATCTTTCAAGGCCCAGTCATTTTACTTTCTAAAATATTATAAGCGTCTCCAAGTTTTTATAAATCTTAATATCAAATTCACTTTTTGCCAGTCGTTCAAGTAAGAAGGGGTTCGAGGTTACGCATAAAACTTACCATGTAAGGTTGTATATGTGTACAAAACTACTATAAAGATAGTGATAGGTACTTACAGGTAACAGAACTTACACAGTTCGCAGCCATTAAGCTTAGTTGCAACCGCAAACAAAAACTAGGATTTGAAGTTTCGAAGGTCTTTGTTCATAACAAATTTTATGAAATACGAATTACGTCAGAGTTACGTAGCGCTGTTTCTGTTGAACCTGTTGGTTAGAAAATGCTATAAATATACTTCCTGACTCTTACTTGAAATGAAACCTTATCCTTTCCATTAGACAGTAATTCAAAGTAATAAGAGACATAAATACGAAAATCTTTTCAGAGGGAAATTATTTTTCCGAGGCTGAACAGGAATTTCAGATACACAATACGATATTTTTAACTTTTGTGGGACTTCATTTATTTACACGTGTAGTCTATGTGACGTCACATCGAATCGTATATAACTAACTATATTATCTTGAATGTACCCCATGTAGCCCCAGCACGACAGAGCGATGCCCGAAGCGGAACTAACAAAGTAACTATTATCTTATACTAGCTGGTGCCCGCGACTTCGGCTGCGCAGGATTATATAGTATTTCGAGCAATTCATACAATAATTATATATTTATAAATTCGAGGTTCGTAAGATGTAGCACTAAACAATCAAATGCGCGCAAACTAACGCTTAGCCTCAGATTTTTTCAGATAATTTCTTTCAGACTCCAGAAGTTTCTGTGTTCTCTTTGCAATAATATAGTGCCTAATTATGACAGTAATATACCTAGTGTATTTTATTTTGTCTTTACCCATAGCTTATCAGAACTTGCATCTGTGAAGTTTATCTTTACTTTTTCTTACAGTTGCTAAGATATTACGAGTATGTTACGAACAAATAGAATGTTGACCATCTCGTGTATTTAATTATAAGAATAAAGATATCTTTACGTATTTTATAATATGTAGGTACATTATACACTTAAAAAATTAATAAAATACATAGAGTCGATTAAAAAAATCTTATTCTATAAAAAAATAGTAATTCTATGAATCTATTTTAATTCCTTTGAACGTAAACTAAGATTTTCATTTCGTTTTAAATAAATAAAAAAAACATTCACTTTAATATTTTATTATTATTAGGTACCTACTACTTATTATTAGTTATTATAATTATTAAACAAAACCTTAAACTAATAAATTTAAATTGAAAATAATTTATAATTAGTCTAATTATGTCATACAAGTACCTAAGTATTTGACATAATTTTTATCGGCCATTATTTATTAATGATGTTTTGATTTATACAATTACAATATTACTTTGTACTATTTGTTATGTACCTAATCTTTGCGATAAACATGCTCCCAAATATCGATTTTAACTTAAACACCTTCGGCTACTTCACTTTTTATTCATAATGTAAAATGTTATTCTAATAAGTATCGCTAAAGGTATGGAATGGACATTTCTAAAAAAATATATACCTACATCAGCTACCTATATTTCCTGTTGACGCGTTGTATTAAAATTTTCGGGCCCGAAAGCTGCCAAAACTGGCAGATCGAATTGAGCCTCGCCGAGGAGTGACGTGAAACGGGAAGAAATTTCGTCCTTATTAATACTCAATGGTCACACCAAACTTACTTCTTTGCTGGAATATTGTATTTGTTTCTGCCGAATTTGTGAATATAATCGGTGGACCCGGCTCGAGGTGTCCACTAGTTTAATGCATAAACGATTTTTGTCAATTTAATTTACAATTCAAATACAAGCAGTCTCGTCCGTCTCTCCTCTCCTGCGGCGTGACAGAAAAAAGACGGATAAAAACGCGTGTGTGTCCTTGACAGTGCAGACTCCCCAATAACCCACTGGCCGTGTTTATAGTAACGATATTTGGAGGAGGAAGTTATATTACAATAGATTTTCTGGATTTTCCCAAATTTTCTCAAGATTTTTCTTACGATTTTCCGAGCCCGCGTCGCGTCGCTCCACTAGTGTTGTTCAACCGTTAAAAACATAAGCTTTTCACCATGATGAATCTGACTGTATCAGTAGTATCGCGGGGTACTTCCGTGCAGCGCTGGCCCGGCATCCTGAGGTGAGGTTTTTCAGCTTCTTTATAATAAAGCACCTTGCTATAATATTGTTTGTGTAAGGTTATTTTTCTAAAATACATAATCCGACTATTTAAATATTTACTATTTAATTTAATTTGCCATTTTCAAATGTACTCGTATGTACTGAAACCGCGGCCGCCGAAAAATCATTTTCACTCTTTTGATGTCGATCTTCCCTGTGGGAATTTAATTTCTGACTTGTGAATATGTCAAGTTCTATAATTGCTTTTTTAGCTTTTAATGTCTTTAATTTAATTTTTCACCACAAACATGTGTAATTGTGTAATTAATTACGCATCGTAATTCGAATTTTTAACATTATCCTTTTAGAAGCAGTTGACAGTTAAACCAATAATTTTTTTTAATTTATTATATTATTGGCTATTTATTATTGAAAAATCTTTTGTTTTGTTTTCCCCGAGGTTTTTTTCGTGAAAGTGTATTATGGCAGGTCTAGTCCAGTTTTCAGAGCGTTAAATGGTTTACCTCGTTAATTTTCGGTTGGTAGTGTATAACGCAAGTGATCTCACGATGCAGTCGGTACCCGGATGGGTTAAGCCACTCGGGTTAATCGGGAGGCCACGTTAAGCCGTTGATCATAGCTGTTATCGAAAGATCTCAGTCGTTAAACTTGTTCGGAGGCCATTTGGGAGGATTGACAATATAATACACCAATCGATTAGTCATCTCTACTAATCTGCATGGGTTGAAGATGCGCAGCAGTGAACTATAAAAAAAGGTTAGCCTGCAGCTAATCGAAAATGGAACAGAAAACTTGTAGATTTTTATATTTTGCAAATATACCTAATCGGAACGGAAACAGAACAGAATGAAAGGGTTGGTTTTGGGGACAGAAAAATTGTTGTATTACCAATATAATTCTCACTTTTCATTTCATTCTCGATACTCGAATTTTTTTATGGTGATTTCTGCAACTTTGAACATTTTTATTTAAAGTGAATACTCTCTCGAGTTTTCGAGCTTTAAAAACGCAAACTAGTGGATTCGTTTGTAACTTTGTTAGTGTTCCTACTGTGATGTATTGCGAAGCTATGAATCTGGGTCAGTTCATCCTTTATCAGTAAAATAGGCCTTTGACGTTCGGGGGCTGTTTCCGAGATCAAAGGGAACGAATAAACCGATACACCGTTCCACAGTTTATCTTCGACGAGAATTAGTTTAGGTACAATGTTAAGCTTCGACTAATCCACTTTGGAATGACAAAAAACAATCGTGATCAAACTGACTATATGAGCTGGATAATCTGGATACTAACTGTTTTTATTAAATAATTTTTTATTTTAAATTTAATAAATAATGTTTTCTATTAATAAGTTTTTTTTTAAATATAATACCTATACCTATCTACCTATTTAAAACTTTTATTAACACCATAATAATGTGACGATATGCCGGCATTTATGTATTGCTAAAAAAATAATTGTTGCATCAATGTAAACAAATAAGTTAATGTCGTAGGTACGAGTACATCCTTTAGACTAAATTTAAGAAGGTTTACGATCTACACAAGGCAAGGTTGTGTATAAAGTGTGCACTCTGAACAACTAATGTTGCCAGTGTTGCCATTAAATTGTAGCCGCTTAGTGTAATTACATTTTCAGTCAGGAAGACTTGAAAGTTAGCAAATTAATACGCATTATGAAACCTTGCAGAAATCTAAGTGATGTAACGTACTTATATTGATTTTTTTTCAGTTTCAGGGACGATGACGAAACTCCACCGCCCCCAGCGTCCAGGAGCCCGCCGGGTAAGAAAAATTATTTACGTCTTATTTTCGTATTGTATCTGACTTCATAATGTAACCGCTCCACATTTTAAGAATAATAATACAGGCTGATTATTTAATTGAAATCACTCCCTGAATACTACCTAGCTTCTACATTAGATATGCATGTACCAACATACTTCTGTTCTACCTATTTGTGTATCTTCTTACTGTATTTTATTGTATTCTATAATAGAATCACTCTTTATTGCACACTATAATATAGGACACACAAACAAAACTAATTCAAACGAAAAGGGTACACAATAGGCACTCTTACCGCTAATAGAGCGATCTCTCCCAGACAACCTTATTACAGCGAAACACTTCAAACTTATAATAGGGATTGTGAATCTTTTTGAGTTAAGGCTTAATAAAAAGTCAAGTTTTCAAGTCGTCGAGAAGAATTTCTCATGCTACAGGACTCATCCAAAGCTACGACATTCCTATTATATTAATCATATAATAATAATATGTTTAAATGAAATATTAAAACATTATTGTTTGAATGCCCATAGCGTTTCGTTGTTTCGTTGGTATCACTGCGTCCGGCGTTTATTTTTCATTTCGCGACGCGAGGCGACGGCCCTGGAACCTTTATGATACCTTTTCTCCTGAATTTTGATAACGTTTTTAAAGATTTATTTTCGTTGACGGCGTTGACGCACGATGCGATGAATTATTTTCCGTATAAAATTTATAAACGGCTGAAAGAAAAATGTACTCTGGAACGTTTTGAATTATTAAATGCAACAAGAGATCTACCTATTTCATAAAACAAGAATGGATTGATAATTTTTTTTTGTACAGTCTGCAAACAGGAACACTGGCCACCTGTAGGTAAGTGATGACATGACCAGATAAATCACTAATGTGTTGCTGGCTTCAAAAAAAGTTCTTTTAGCGCCTTATGACGACCCGCGTGGTGTAGTGGTTATCACGCCAATCCACCATTCGAAGGGTGCCAGGTTCGAGCCCCGACGGGGCAGAAATTTAAATGATGAATTTAGATTTCTGTTCGCGGTCTGTTCACAATTGACATAATATTAGAACATTTTTTTAAATGACAAAATTTGTTTAATCAAAAAATTACCAAAACTCACACACACGTCTACACAGATAAACATGCTACACTTAGGTATAATACATCCCCTCATTAAAAAAAGTACACACAGTCAAACATAGACTGCAACTTTTTTGAAGTCGGTTAAAATTAGACTTGTGAACGCGGCTTTTGTTCATTTTTGTTATATCATTTTTGTAACGTCACCAAAAAACGTTACAAATCGTAACAAAAATGAACAACTCCGCAAGTTTGAATATAACCTCAAAATTTTAAGTCTAGTAAGAATTTCAATGAGCTTAAGCACCTTACAAATCAGTAATCGTCATAAATGAATCAATAAAACATGTAACTTTTCACTTACCTGTGTACTTTGGTGAACAACAAAAATGTTAAGGGTGGTCCACCCCTTAGTTTTTTATGTTACATGTGGTAGCAAGTTCGCGGTCAGGTTCGGGGTCAGCTAGTAATTATATGAAAATGACTCCGCAAGATCCAAGAAATGTATACTTTCATTGCTTACATACCAACTTTCACTATATGTATCGTATATGAGACAAATTACTGTCTACTCTAATTACCTAAATTATTCACAAATTTTTAGTTAGTTCTCTTTGAACATGATCTATTTTAATTGAATGTTTTGCCGTCATTGCGGCATCGATTTATGTCAAAATAGCTAAGCCTTATATTTAAATACATAGGGTTCAAATCTGTCTGCGTATAGGGTCGTGATGAGATGGGGAATATCGTCTATTGGACATTTATCGCGGCTTCCGAGTTCAAGCACCGGTAGCGCACAAAAACAACGACATGAGTTACCGTGGAATGATTCGCGCGCGTTCGCCGTAGCCTTGCGTTCACTGGAAGCTAGCGAATATATTATTTTGATTTTCTGAGAAGACTATAATGATATTATAAATAAATAAATAACGCTTCACACTTATAGCCCCACATTTCCCTGTCCTTGTGACACACAAAGACAAATACACAAACATCCAGACCGAGAACAGAAATTAAAATTTATCATTTAAATTTCTGCCCCGCCGGTGATCGAACCTGGGACCCTTCGAATGGTGGACTGGCGTGGTAACCACTACACCACGTGGGTCGTCGGGCATAATACCTACGTTATGAGACAATTTAAAATCTGTTTTAACACTTATCTATACATAGTATTATCTTTGGGAGCGACACATAACATCTAATCTAATACAGTAGAGAATATTTGTCACATACATTAAGGACATCCTTTAGTTACCTAAATCGAATATCGTTGTCAGAGAAGAAGTTGGGCCATCATGAAGCCACCATGAGACCATCGATATAAAGCTACCCTCGAAAAATTTGTTTAATAGTTATTATAAGTGATAAAAATGGACGACGGTCGACGATCCTGTAATAATAGTAATGATGTTTTATGATTAAAATCTTATTGAGTTTTAATTTTAATATTAAAATAATAATTCGCATTAAGGAAGTTTCAGTATAAATTTGAACGTATATTTATTAGCGAATTTCAGCAAGAAATGAAAACACAATCATATCACCTGCCCGACTTCGAATGACTCAATAAGGAACTCATAAAAAAAATTTCAAAAGATTTGAAGCGGGACTTTAATTGATTGCAGATAATTTAAAATTCTCCATTGAAGGACACATTATTTTATCGGCTTTCATGGAAGACAATTTCACTAGCTAAGTTCGCTCTAATTACACTAAATTATAGGCCGCAGTCATCCAATATGCAAATTGTTCTAATACTGCCACCGAACGGGCATTTAGCATAAAAAAATATTCAATAGAATATTATCAAGGGTAGCAAGCGCGTTTATATAAATGTCAGATATCGCTTAGAACATTCATTTACATTCATTCAGATCGTGTAACAGGGCTATAATAATACATTTTCCTTACTAAAATAATTTGAGTGCTGTAAGTAATAACTTTGGTGATTAACTTGTGTCGTACCTACTAGATGGCGTTGTTATTATAATACGGGTTACATGTTAAGAACGCGAAAGAAGTATAACTTCGTATAACATACATAATTTAGTAGAGTAGAAAAGTTATTTATTTTGTAGTAAGTGTGAACTTTATGCATAATGGAATTCTCTCTCAACCGTTTGTTGGTGATAATCAAAATAATGCAGGGTAGGTGCATTAACAGATTTAAATTATGAACTACTATATATACAAATTTTAATATATAAATAAATAAAAGTAAGAAAGAAAGAAAATACTTAGTGACACCTCATACTACAATATTGATACACGGAATAGGTACCTACTATGCCTACTAAAGATTTTTTTTGTTGCAATTTCTATTTTATTGTTTCTGACTAGGAATGCAAAACTTATTTAATTTCACCGAACGGTGTAATCATAATATAGTTTTCTGGCTAAATAATTTTATGTGTCAAGTGCCGTTTATTGTATATTTGTATTGTGAAGAAACTCAGTAAATATTCGACGTGTTTAAATTTGTGATTAATGACATCTTATTTTAGTAAGTGGATTAAACTAATCAGCAATAATACTTTAAGGCCTCTGGTAAGTACATACTTTTAGAAGAAAAATAGTTTTAGTACCTACGTTATGTTGAAGTTAAATAATGACACGTAATTGGCTTCGCAACCGTTTCGCTTACATTGGATTGCAGCCTATTTATCTGAAGTGCAATGCAATGGGGATCGTTGAGAGATCGCGTGATTAACTTTGCTCGTAAAAAAATTTAATTGTACCTCCACCACACGCTGACTGACTGCTATCATGTTGTTTGTAGTACTTCATCACAGCTACTAAAATACGATGCCCAGGTATTCCTGTGGTTATTTTTATCTATTGTTAACGTATGTGATTAATACTTTATGTATGTAAATATTTTAACATCTTCTAGGTAT
>DWQL01001235.1:0-11948 GCA_018231265.1 Noctuana haematospila | reverse complement strand
TAGGTACCTACCTACCTTACTTTTACTAAATATTTAAGTTATTATTTGATTGATAAACGCAATTAGATAAATCAGTACGTCGTGGTATTTTTAGTTTGTTTATTTATTAGATACAGAATATATCAATGTGTTTAATAGCTCGTTTGTTTGAAGTTCTTCCGTTAAAATAAAAGACAAAGCTGTTGAAGTCGGATGACGTAACGAAGTCTTAGAGTGCCCGTTGAAGTCTTTTCTTGCGACGCTTCGAATGTACGTTCTCCAATCGAATTAATTGTATATCTGGTCTGTAAGCGGTGCGGTGGTGGTTATATTTATGCAATTTCTGTCTATCTCTATCGTCTGTCCACAAAAAATAATAATGTGACTATTACTTAATGAATTCTCGTTTATATAAAAATTTGCGTAGTGTAAGGGACGTTAAAAGTAAGAATTTCCTCAATCATAAAGATGATTCTTGTGTAGGTGTTTTTTTGTCACCTTACTATAAAATTATTGGATCAGCTTTGTTTATAAAAAATAAAAATAAAATAACTTGCACCTAATTTTATATTTTTTTGTAAATATTAATTATCTAGCATTATTAGTTTTAAATTGTAGTCAATAAATATAGTCATAATTATAATTACATATATTTGAAAAATATTTTGCTCACGCTTTTGTATGAAAGAGCAACATGCTCTATACAACTTTTATGGTCCGCCCGAGCTTTTTTACAAATTAAAAATATACGTATACCACATTCAACCATTCCATATTCAAAACTGCAAATTAGATATCAGAAGTAGAAAACGATCACTAACCTGCAACAAGGAGCACAAAACACTGGCACAAAATCCTCAAAGTCTGTGGCACTAGCACATTAGAGTTCGAACAATTCAAATATTCAAATGGCGAACGGTTATTGAGCGGTCGGTCGAAGCGGCTGCGTCCGCGGTGCGCGCGCGAATGGCGGCCGGTCACGTGCACCGCCCGCACCTGCCACCCTGCGGAGTTGAGGAGGCACGTCACACAGGTAAAAGGTGACGCGATTTAAACTTTTTAGTTTTTGCCCATAGCTTTTATTCGGAGTCATAGAAATGAGTAACGACTTATGTGGTGAATTCCCTTGACGTTTCCAGTCTACTTGAGTCTACCCTAGAGAAGAAAACGGATATGTCTATTCACCAGACTATGAAACTTTGTATGTTTAGATTCTACGTTAGTACAATTTACTTCAAAACATCACAAAATAATGGTACAGATGCGCACAGACGGAAAACATCATCACATAACGTATAGACAGTAGACTTTTTATCGTCAAAAACAAGATGGTTTTACAAGATACCTACTAAGAAGATATCAATAACATTAAATGAAATTAATCATTTTCAGAAAAGAGTAGGTATGATAAGATTGGAAAATAGTTGATCTAATACAAAAAATTAAATTCTAAGATTATCAAAAATCCAGCGAAAATTAAAAATTAATTACAAGTAAAAACTGAATCAGACGAACTTCTAAAGTGAATTGCATTTCAATCGTCAAGTATGTTGGGTCCCATAAGGTGCTTTTTAAATGTACAGGATTATACCGGTACTGCAAAAGTTAGCAGGTACGGCTGTTATCGCCGGGGGAAATACTCGGAAGTCTGCCCCTCGACTTGAAGGCACATTCTTTCACATGCCGACATTTTTCATACACACATGTACATCTTGAAAAAAATATTATGATTGTGTTATTTATAAGTGAAATAGGTAGTTTTTATGAACTCTGATTTGACTTTTCATTGATACTGATTGACACAAAACTGATTATTTCACTAGGGCAAAGTCGGGGGAATAGGTCAATCAATCAATCAATAAATCATCTTTGTTATGGAATATAATACATTAGGTAATAGAAACATAGGTGTAATAATAATTATAACTTGCGTTACGAAAAAAAACCGACTTTAAAGTAAAGTTGTCGCGCACATACTTAAATTTAAGGCTTATATGGTTTTCTCATGGATTCCTCAGCACTGGGCCAAATTAAAATGTGATAGGACAAACGGGAAAAATCAGCTTTCAAATTTAAAAAACTTATCCAAATCCGTTCACGCAGTCGAAAGTTATGAGGTAACAAACATAAAAAAAAAACATTTTAAAAAAATACAGTCAAATTGAGAACCTCCTACCTTTTTTTGAAGTCGGTTCAAAATAATAGTGGTTCCTCCATATTCGCGCCGTAAGAGGCTCACAATAGTCAAACATTGAATTGCAATTGGTACATCGATATTACATCAAGGTTAAGTTAATAGAACGACCTTAATAGGTAATAAACAAAGTAGGATGTGTTTTTTTTTGCAAGTTTTGAAGCCTTAATGGCTGGACTGACACTAATTCTCTTGTGAATACGTACGAGCTCGCGGAAATCAAAAATGTCATCGGAGCGTGGAGAATGAGTGTCGTGAAGGTCTTTTGAAGACCTCATTTTTTTATTATTTACAATAGTTTAACTACGATGACCTCTAAAAGTATATTTATCAGTACATAAATTAAAAGTCAAGTGTGTTTCAGTAAGCCATAATCATTACATAGTATAAAATGAAGTGGATTCCCCTGTTCGTTCGCTTAGATCCTTTAAACTACTCGATGGATTTTAATACAATTTTCAGCAATAGATAGCGTGATTCAAGAGGAAGGTTTACATATTATTATTATTAAGAGGTATAAAGTTCGCCGGGTCAGCTAGTTCGATAATAAATGTGAACAGTGACAGCCACAGAAAAAAAGGCTGTAGGTATACTTAGGTACCTATCTGTTTCGTGGTGATAACTTTTTTTTGCTTCAGGGGGAAATCGTGAGGTGAGACTGGGGGAGTGATATCGGGTTACGTGGGACTCCATCCAATCCATTGTTCGGCTGCTGAGACAGGAAGACAGGCATAATGACAGGCCTTCAGGATCTCAAGTGGAATGCACCTGTGTTTTTCCAGCGCCCTGCAAGGGTTTATCCCAAGCTACGTAGGTTGAAGAGGTGTGGATACACGAAGACACTTTATTTGAGGTGACTTCATGAGTAACAACGTAACCACTAACGACCTCAGATTGGACGTCTTTATTTGAGGTTGGACGTGGATGTCAGGGTTGCAGTAACAACTTAACATTAGGTGACATGTGTGGTAATTTACGATTTTTAGAAAACTAGACTAGTATTCTATAAAACTTCCTTTTTAATACGCAAGCTGCCGTATAAGGGGACATCCATATCCATAAAAGTTACCGCAAATATTCAAGTCATTACACGAGAACTGAATCACTTCATTGCTAACTGAGAACAAAGCTCAACTGACGTGTTTATTAAAAAAAAAGAAAAAGTTAAAATATAAAAATTTATTTAAACTTTTCAAAACTTTTCTTCATATCAATGATAGAAGTCGACGTTCGTACATCGTAGGTTCGTACGTCGTAAGTAGAACGTTCGAACGAGTCAATCGATTGAATGCGCGTCGTATGGCATATAATATGTATGGAGAGCTGATAAAGTTTTGAAAATCTTATCAGCTCTTTCAAATTTTTGGAAATTTTAAATTTCATACCGGGGAATAAATCAATGCCATATAAAACTAATAATTTAATAACCGTAAGCCATGAGATTTATTGGTGTCAATTTAAATTGCCGTTTACGTAAAAGTATGACAAGATGATTTCCAATTTGTAAATTTAATTTATTCTCACACTGCATTCTCGTATATTACAAGTAAAAGTTAACACTTTCGCAGAATTAGAGGTGCGAACTTTCAGACGAAATTAAATATAGGTATGTATGTGCTTTTTGTAGGGTGAAGTATAACTTAATAAAATATTCTTATTAATAACTTAAACTCCTGCCCGCGACTTTATCTTTGGGATAAATTGTATCCTATATAATTATCCAGGTCATAAACTAGTTTCATCGAAATCTGTCCAGCCATTTTTACGTCATTGAGTAACATACATTCATCAAGCATTACAAACGTTCACTATATCTTATTAATAGTGTTTCGGTTAGAAATGTTTGGAATCGACGATCGACGAATAACGACGAAACTAACGACCTCAGAAAGGATCTCTATCCCTTTGAGGTCAGACGTAGGTATCCACGGATAGCAGAGACCACTAAACATGGGTATTATTTATTTAAGATAAATAAACTCATTACCACAATAAAAAGTAATGTAGGTTGAAAATGTGCCACCTCAGTAGCAAACAGGAAGTTCTCGCAAGGGGAGCAGGCGCGGAGCGCTCGACCGAGTCCCCGGCTCCTTTCTTTGGGTCTAATGGTTGCTTATTTTTGGTAAGAGTATAAAAGCCCTTTCCAGAATATTTTTTTTTTAATTTTGGGACACATTTTAAATTTTTTTTTTATTTGATACTAGCTTTGCCACGCGGTTTCACCCGCGTTAAGAATAGTAACGCAATGCTTGATAGCCTATAACCTTCCTCATAAATGTAGCTATCATACACAAAAAGAATTTTTCAAATCGGATCAGTAGTTCCTGAGATTAGCGCGTTCAAACAAACAAACTCTTCAGCTTTATATTATTAGTATAGAAGTATAGATAAGACACTTCATGTTCATTCTTGTACCACCCACCATTATTTCATCGCTAATATAATTGTTCGGTCAATTTTGTCGATCATTGCAACACGCTATAGATACCTACATTCGTTATTTTTATTTGAAACTAAAAGGAACACACGTACTTATTGACAACTCATAATGATTATTATTTGTAACTTCCTTGAACTAATTGAATCTTATTATTTTATATTGGTAAGAACATCCATGCATCCATCTATTGAGTATAACATAATAATCTACGATACATTCATAAATGTGTAGAATAAAGTCGAATGCGTCTTACAAGAAACCTTTTCCCAGAGGTTATTACAAAGGTCACTGCCCTTGCTCACTCTTCACGGGGAGAATGTCAAGAGGAATGGAGCTTCGGTTGACTTTATTGGTTAGCCGAGTCAATATTTTGATCGTGTGCAGAACAAACGAGAAATACGTACATCCGCTTTGGAACGTCGCATCGACTCGACACATTTTCGATTAAGTTAGTTTACTCCGATTTTTGTTTATTTCTTATTAAAAAAACATATTTTATCATCGTCAATATGTAAAAACCGTTGTGTAAAATCTAGCGTGCGAGGCAGCCGTCAGTTTACAAACCGACGAAAAGTTGTGAGGTGTACCAAATTAAAGCATTATGTCTGAATTAAAATTAAATTATTATTATTTTCTGAAAAGCAAGTTCAAAAGCTTCTACAAGATCAGACGCAGCTAACTGGATAACCTTTGTATGAATGTCCTAAATCCTACAATCAAGCATCCGCTTAGTTGTTTTAAGATAAATGTTTATCTATTTTATTGTCTAAAAAAGATCACGATCAAGAAAAAAAATTATAAATTGAACAATACTCGTAACTGAATTAAAACATATTGGTGCTCAGTATTTTTATAACTCAGAGAGCTTATAACTTGATTCTACAAAAAAATGTTTACGTGAATCCCAACGGTCGTTGAAGCTTCACGGCCGATGACTCATCAACTATCTGTCCACTACCAATGACCACATATTTTTAGATAAGAAAAATATATTTCACAGCCCAAACTAATAAAAATAATGTAATGAAAGTAATGAATTCAATTGTAGATGGTAGAACCACCGCTGCACCCATGTCTACCGTGAAGCAAGTGAAGGTACAGTTGCCGGCCACACTTACATGAGGCGACCATCGGCCACCGGGGTAGCAGCGCATGTAGTTGCGACCTCAGGCAGGACATAAGCTTGCTTGAAGTTGGATGTAGATGCCCATGGGCGACAGCGACCAGTTAACACCAGGTGGCCTGCATGCTCGTCTGCTACTTCATATCATTAAAAAAAAGTAACCTTTTAAGTGATGTTTGTTATTTTCTTATTTATCTCTTTGTTAACTTTTGTTAAATCTGTAAAAGTATTAGCTAGAATACTTCGGACGTAGTATTCAACGCGTCTTAAACAACAATTACGCGTCATATAATGCCAAAAAGCGTTTTAATGTTAACATTTAGTATCTATAATTTGCAAAACAATTAAGATCATATTAAGTTTACGCATTATATAATTGTACAATTACAGTACGAAACTGCAGTGTTATTTCTTCTGTTAAACAGTTACAGAATTACTGTCGCGAGAATGAACAGCTCGTGTGACTCGTATGGCGAGAACTTTATGAGTTCGTCGGCCGGTTCATGGTAGGAGCAATGACGTTGCGGAGTGACCCGTGGGCTGTGTAACGTGTAACCGACAAGTTTTGCAAATAGTTATTTTTCTGTATTGATTTTGACTGTAGGTTCTGTGTTGATTTTCACGATACGCAGTGTAGTTAACCACGTATTTCATTTCTTTTTTGCCTTTAGGATCGATCTTTTAATTCGGATTTTTCAGTAGGTGCTATAAGCTATTTTTATGGCATTTCTGCAACCTTAGGAGTAGGTTAATGAGAAAAGTTTTAAATTTACGAAAAGTTTCTTTAGAGATAAGCTGTAGGTAAGTACCTATGCAACATTTAAAATTTTCTGTATTTTTGTGTTTTACTATTTTTTTTTATCTCTGTGTTGTACATGAATTGTTAAATAAGTGAAGTTTAAGAATTGTTTACCTAAATGTCTATTTCGTGTACGAATAAGTTGTTAATCAAACAGGAATACTAAGTAATATTATTATAAATATTTCCGCAAGGTAACAATTCCCGTGCGTGCGTCATTATAACTAATAATACAGTACAAAGAAGGGCCTTTATGTAATTGCGGAACCCAAAATCATTCTGTGAGCCGTAATGGACAATAATGAACAAGTTGTTCTTATCAATTTGAACGCTAAGTCCGAACAGCCTGTGGTTAGGGAATTTCACTGATGATTCATAAATTAGTAGGACATTAATGTAAAAGAAATAGTATTGGAATAACCATCAAGCAATATGTGTAAAATCTTCGTAATTATTACTAAGAATAAGATAGTAAATACTCTGGTATATTTTCCTTTTTTTAATAATTGTTTTTATCCAGTACTTTTAGACATTTTTTATAGTAAAAGATGGAATTAGAACAAATTATAGCAGCTTACTCATGACTGTTTCCACGGCTTGTTAAACTGGTTCTGCTTGTTTTAATTGAATTTACATTTTGCAATTCATACAATATAGATTCTTTCCTACGTTTTATATTTATTTATACATAGTAATTAAGCTATTTATAATATTTAGTCCACGGAACAGAGAAGACAAAGAAAATTGTCTTATGGACTGCGGAAATATGCGTGTCCACTTTATGTATTCGTAAATGAAATAGTAGAATTCAACACAGAAAGAAACAGAAATGTGACTGTTCAAAATTTAAAAAGAGAATCTAAATTGTATCACTTCAGTCTGGTAAGCTCCCCTTATATGAACTACGTGTCAAATAACTATCAGGCATTTCCTTCTACTTGTCTGTTTCTTCCGTGATTGAGCCTCTTTATTATGGTTAAATTGACATTTACTTTTGAGTGTCAAGGTAAGCTGACTTCCTTTAACGAGTGTAACGATAGACCGGTCTATCGAATTTCATGGCTTTTTATAAGGATTTTGTTGGTATACCTAGACTTTCCTAGTATAAAATATTTTATATTTGGGGGTAATTTTTTTTCAGAAATTGCAATAAAATTATTCATTTTATCACTTCATTACACTGACTCCTCTCACAAATATCTACAGAGTAGTAAACTTAGTAAAACACCACGATAGTTCGCGGTTTCTTTATTTGTATCGTCTGTTATTTTTTTTAATTGTATGTATTGTGTGGACTGAATAAATGATTTTACATTCCATTCTTTTTTTTTTCTTTCAAAAGTGTCAAGATTTAAACTTTTTCTTTCATAATTACTTTACAATAAAACTTCTAAAGTTTAATGGATGGGTTTACCACAAAGTATTATTACCTACCTACATTTTAGGTATTCATAGTGGTTTTTAATAGAAAAATTTGACTTATTTAACCGGTCTGTGTAATGCGTTTACCTATTAATTTTGACGTCACGTGTAGGTATTTGAGTAACTTGATGAATCTTAGTGTTTCGTCTTGCTGTATAGTCATTATTCTGTTGGATTTCCCGTACAGCATATTACACCTTTCTCGGGTGTGCTAATTATCAATGACTTTATAAGAAATAAACCGATAATACCTACCCGATGAGACAAAGGGTTAAAGATGGATGCTTTATTTGATAATTATATTTTATTTGACAACTAGTACTTCCCGTTTGATCCCATTTCATTCTGGTCCAGTTCTGACAATGGCATATATGAGGAAACCATATACCTAAGTCCTAAATTTGTATTAAGTATGTGTGCGACAATTTTGTAGTTGGCTGTTACGAATTTCGCATCCACTGCATTGAACTGAGCCAATTTTCCAATTTCCGTAGGCTGTAGCACCGGTTTATTTAGTCTAAGGAGCTCAGTTACTCGAAATTTGAACCCGAAGTCGTGACTCCGGCTTGCTCAACTGGTTTGATACAAACATCCATAGCTATTGTGCTCAAACGCAAACTTAGCTCTTGGCATACTCGCTGTCTTTGTCTCTCAGTGTGATTAAGAAAGAGACGCAGGTAATACTTAAGTTTACACACGAAACAAACTTCGAATAACGCCTGCGTTTGTGGTTGGTGAGTGAGTGGATACAATTATAGGGTAAAGGTCTTTAATGACGGTCGTAAGGACGATGAATTAATTCTGACTAAAGATGAAGTTCATAGCAAATGGTAGGAATTTTGTTACTTTTGAAAATTTGTTCTCTTGATAGAATAACGGCATTTTAACGTGGTATTAGTAAAACTAATGTTATAGGTACCCACCTATTTCGAATCTTCTAGAATATGATGCTGCGGACAGACCAATTTATAAAAAAAATGTGCGAGAATTACTCACTGCTAACATAAAAAAATATTGGCTACGGAAATTAACAAACGCGCATCATGTCAAAACAATAATTCATTCATCATGTCAATAACTGGTTCCCTCATTCCAAATAGCGGCTTCTCGCAGATGATATCTTGGTTCTTCCTATTGCCCTGGTACTCTGAGCTTTTGTTGGGCCAGCCGTATTTATTTTCCCGTTCCCAAACCGGATTGTTTTATCACGATGGCACACGACGATGATATGCTATCTGTACATTATAATCGACGCTTCATGACGTTGCGCTTTGAAAAGTTTGAAGGTACATCATGGGAGTCATAAAATTAGGTTTAAAGAATATTTATCTATACTTATAATTAATCTGTAGAGAGGACAATTCTGTACTTGAAATATATTTCCAAAATAACTATCAGCAGGTGATTAGGGATCGATACTGATGCCAAAAATGCAATCAGTAAAATTTTTGTGTCTGTCTCTCTGTCTGTACGTCTGTCTAAACAATGCCGTAAAATAAATGACAGCCGTGTGTGCGTGTGTGTATGTGTATGTGTATGTGTACCTACATTAACAAACTTTTTACTGTTAAAGAGAAGATTTTGTGACAGGTATTGCTGAATTACTAGAAAAACTAATAAATGTCCTCTTAGGCCCGTATAAATAGACTGAACGTAAGATAGATCCATCTTGAGTGTTAGTCAAGATAAATTTCAATTTAAACTAAACTTCAGTTTGTTCATACAAATTGCATTATGGCACAGACCGATAGGTACTATAGTACAGGCAGACTTTCAAATAATATTAGAAGTCTGTTAGTAACATTAGATATATTTTTTATAGTAAAAGAGTATTAAAGAGCATGCAGGCAATACACGAGCTGGCTGGCTCATGTGACGTGGTCAGTGCCTCCTGTGGACAATAACCCCAAGTCCTCAAGTGAGCATAAAATCACTATGAAATTTAATTATTCTGACAATGTATGTCAGAATAATTAAATTAAATAAATTAAATATGGATACTTAAAAACAAAGTAAGCGTATGTCGCTTACTTTGTTTTTAAGTATCATAATACTTTGACATCAATCATGTTTTTATAGTCAATCAGTGGATTAGAATAAAAGGGAAAGCGTTTATAAAATTAATTTGATTGGACGCGGTTGGTAGAGGTACCTAATTATATAATACCGCACAAGACAACTTGTTGGCGAGTTATTGACGGTTCATTTTTATGTCTTCTGGTGACGTTGAGATAGGAATTATTTTGTTATTTATTCATACAAAACACATTGGATGAAGTAGATAAAAATCAAAACTATGGATTATAAGTGTATATTATATTATATTTATTCCTAAATCTCTTCCAACAGACCCGCAAAAAGACATAAAAGAATGTGGCAAATTTAGTGCTCACTGCCAAAGTTTAATGACCTAATATGTAATTGATATTTAATAATGTGAGGTTTAAAATTACTTTACTTATAAATATTTTATTTGGTCCAAACTTATCAAATCAGTAGGTATAAGTTCAACTAACTTGGACTAGAGATTAGTAGTTTACCTACAGTTAAACAAAATATTTATGAACTTACTAAAATTAGTATCTATAGTAGGTATCTGTTTTCCATACTTTTGTTTAAATTAGTTGACTTCAAATTTAGAATAAATTATTACATATTACATCTATATATATTTTAATTTAAAACCCCCGTGACGGTGTTCATGTTGATACATGAAGTTATGCACCGAAATTATTTGACAATACTTTATTATTTATTTGGTACTCAAGTACCAACCTACCAGCCAATGTTTCGCAGAATGATCATCCCAGGAAAGGATAAGGATCTGAATGATAGGGCACTAAGTTTAGTCTTATGACGTCATCGATGAGATGAGTCGTGGGATTGTTTTTTTTGTGCACAAAACGACTTGCTTTTCACGGTCGGGCTGCTCCAAGGTTCGAATGCCGGAGATTTTTCGTCAGTTATATTTTCGACAGCGTGATTCAATGGGAGTTTCGAATTGAATGCTTTTAGTAGCTTAGTCATTGTAACTAATTTGTTGTTTTATTATAATTATTGTCGATATAGTTATGTATAAATAGAGTTTGCAGAACTTGTTTATAACTTTGTGTAATTATTGAATTGCATTAAATATGTACTTAAGGTAAATAAATGTAAGGTTATCTATAATTTAGTGAGCCGCAATAGTAACAGAACCGCTTACATGTCGCAATCATGTTTAAATAAATTTCAGTTTTGTAGAGGTATAAACGCTTCAAAACTTTATTTTACAGTCATGCTTAAAAAATCCACAATATTATTTTGTGTTTTATATTTGTTTGATAACTGTTACTTAATACTCGTAATATTACTGATATTGTAAGTTTTTATAAGGGAATAAATAATTTTTACGGACGAATAAGATCAGGTCCAAATTTCAGCGTTACAGTAACAAATAATAATAATGTCTAGAGTCAAGTGGTTGGAAACAAACGATTTGAAGTAATAGCCTTACCAATAACAACGTCCTTGCTTTCGATAAATAAACCACATGCACGCCTTCTACCGCGGCAGCTTTGCAGTATAAATTTAATAGTCCTAAGTCCAAGTTTAATTCAGCAAGATCAAAACTAAGGAATAAAACTTTGAATCTCGCGCTACATTTTTGGTGTCTGTACGAAATTATTTTATGACTAGCTGTGTCCCCCGGCTTCACCGGCGTTAAGAATTGCAACGTAACGCTTGACAGCCTATAGCCTGATAAATGGATCTTACACTAAAAGAATTTTTCAAATCGTTCCAGTAGTTCCTGAGATTAGCGCGTTCAAACAAACTCTTCAGCTTTATATTATTAGTATAAATTTGTAGATATAAGTAGATTTTTAATTATTCCAAACTGCTTTAGACCTTCCATAAGACAAGTATTACCTACACACGCAATGCACGCATTAAATAGCATACAGGCATGAAGTAGGTCAAAGTGGCGGGAAAGAGCTGGATGCGAAGAGCC
>DWQL01001234.1:0-11951 GCA_018231265.1 Noctuana haematospila | reverse complement strand
GACGATTTTTTTATAATAAAATTTTAGTAGTCAAACTTTATAAAAATTAACATAAAATTAACATAAATTAAACATAAACTAAACATCAATCTTAGAAGGTATATCAAAATGTAATAATATTAATTATCATGATTATTGAAGGTAGAGTATATGAATGTGGGTCTATAAAAAAGGCGATCACAAACACATTCAGTTGATCATGTTTCTACCTACCTACAAGTTATGGCGGTGGTAAAGTGGCAGTTAGTCAAATAGTTAATATAAGTTATACTTATTTAAAATACGAAGAATAATATTAAAGTGAAGTCCGTTAAAGAAAGGTGTTTTTATTTACCATACTAGCAACATAATTAAGAAATTAAGAATACGACTTACCTATTGGAAGAATCTAGATGCCACGAAGACGAACAAAAAGTAAGTAAGTAAATTAACCAACCCAAGTACCTATAGGTACATTTCTCTAAAAATAAATGCGTACCTACCTATATCTATATAAATTAATATTCAAATGGATAA
Source organism: Noctuana haematospila (assembly GCA_018231265.1). Taxonomy (NCBI): domain Eukaryota; kingdom Metazoa; phylum Arthropoda; class Insecta; order Lepidoptera; family Hesperiidae; genus Noctuana; species Noctuana haematospila. The sequence goes on along the minus strand of DWQL01001234.1, from coordinate 11,435 downwards.
AATTCAAATAAAAGCAAGGAATCGTAACGAATCTCCATTGAAGTGCCTAAATATAAGAATATTCTATACCCAACTCAGTAGCTCCTTCGCAGCCCAGCTTCCTACTTAAAATTATCCACTCTCTTGAGCCATAACTGCATAGCACTCAATTCAAATTAGACCCAATGCAATAAAGGAAAATGAGATTTTTTACGAACAGAGAAGTGTTGTTTTTATTGTGCAAAAAAAAATTTCCCCCAAACGCTGATTAGGTAGTTCATTTATTCGAGGGGTATTTATTATGGCTTCTCTTATTGTTTGTGTTTTGACGTGAACCTTACATTATTTGATGGAGATTAATGCTGATTGTTCTTTTCTTTAAATTTCTAATTCTATTCTACACATAATTATTCATCAAAAGTATCGCTTATGATAAGGTTGTGTGTCGCTTTTATATTATCTAAGCTATGTAATTTAATTATATGTCGGGATTCCTAGACTAACTAAACATTATTTGATTTTATAATGATAACAATAAGGGATTTCATTAATTTTTATTAAAAACCAGTAAAATATTGAAGCCATCCTTCAATATTCTTCAGGTCTTCAGGTCTTTTATGTCATTAAGCAAAATTTTATATTGTTTACTGGTCTAGATTCATGTACCTAGGTACACTAAAAACATTATTATTATAGTATCTTGAGTGCTATTAATAACCCATAACGAAGCCAGACAGATAAATTCATCCCGCAAGAAACAATCTAATGGAGTGTCTAATAAATAAAAACATCTAATGAACAAATAATGCTAAGAATACAAACAAATGGCAAAGCACTCAATCAAGGAATAATGAGTGGGAAGATTAGATAAAGCGTAGTAAATAAACAGAGACAAACTAATAAATCTCTCAACACCAATTACAGTATATGATCGTGCCTAACGCGGGAATCGAACTGGCGTCCAAGTCAATGGCCCTTTGGGGAAATACATGACAATCGGGATACCTATTGTGACCCCGGATAAGCTAAGGGTTGGAATTATAATATTCTTTTCTTGTTTTCGTAAAGTTGCTCGGAAATGTACGTGTTTGTTTTATTTTTAAGTTGTAAAAACATTTTAGTTTAGTGCCTTATTATCATATTATTATTATGTTAAAGGGAGGTGTACTTACATAATTTTCAATTTAAATTTGTATGTTTTTTATATGTTTTGTTTATTGATGTTTGCAATACTTAACACCAAGCTACTACAAAAACACTAAACAAAATGTTATTCGTGTCATAAATCTCAGCGGAGTTAATATTAAGACTGGCACGTTATAAGTTATTCCTTGAAGCGAGACAAAGAAAACCTCACAAATCCCAAAGGCACCGAACTTTGTTTAAGAAAACCCTCGGTATGTTCCCGAAACCCTGAGGCCAATACTCGGCATAGTTCGTCGTTGCAACGGAAATATTATCTAAGAGCAAAAATATTTTATTTTCAAGGAAAATACAGTGAAGTAGTTATCCCTTAATGGCGGAAATATTATATAATATAAACTAAAAAAAGGAATTTTTGTGAAAAGCCCGCATGGATTGCTTATTTCCAAGCCTTAATATAAAAACTGAATTATCTTTTAGCAGATCATTTCTGTCTTAATAAAATCAAAACGCTATATAAAGTTAACGTACTTATTTTATGTTCTGTTTTCAATTTGAAAATAAAAATATTAAATTAACAAATTCATTACAATGTAAATAAACTGGAAATTACGACTACCATTTTATAATTATAATGCACCACAAATAGAAATAAATAAAGTATCCTGCCTTGCTTTGTACATATTATATTACACTACAAAGTTTCAGTTAAGATGAAAAAGTTTCGGGACATTCGTTTAGCTTACCAAAATACGTTATAAATATAGATATGGCAGATACATATAATATATAGATCATCAGTAAACCGAAGTTCTAAGTATTTTGCGGTCGTCTTACTATTTACCGCAAACAAAACGTCTTAATCCAATACTCGGAACGAAATAATTTTACTCCCCTTGTTTTGTGGTCGTACAGTTTTAGGGAAAGACTCTTTGTATAAATTCGTTGATGTTGTGGTTATGTTTAACTTTAAGAGCAAAAACGAAGTGGTGTTCTAACTGTCCGTTTTGTATTTAATGGTCAAATAATGTTATAGTGGTTAAGAACCTGAATGTTCATAATATAATATAATATTATGGTATCTTATTAAAATATATTTTGCGTGCGTAGGATACATAACATTGTTACACTTAATTCCATAGTGAAGGTTTGATCAATACCAAACTTGCTATTAGGTACAAATAAAAACAAATAGTATTTGTTATAAAATGTTAATATAATTACCAAATTGCAGGTTTGGTACCAACTAGAAGTTTGTAATGTTTCGCCTGTTACGAGTTATTGTACATTTTTAAGGAATAATAAACATCTTAAACCATATTAGTGTTAATTATGACAGCAAAAGGCGAATTACTATCAATGTCCCATAGATAGGATTCTACTTACTAATACTTTCAGAGTCGCTTCATAACAATTCGTATAGAAACAAACGTACAGAAATGAACGTAACTCGTACAGCCTTTACAAAACACACATCTGAATGGCAACAGTGGCAATTTGTAACGGGGCAATTCATGTGGCGTTGAAAGGGCAACTTTATAATTGGTGTCGAGTCGATCCGCAGTTATTAGCAGGGAGACAATGATGTAGCAGCGACACCCTGACAATGGTACTGTAACCAGCATTCGAATATTCTGTAATTGTATTTAATTTAGATGTACGCGGTATTTTGAAAGGTGTTCAGAGTAGACATTTGAATTTTGCTCCGTTTTGAAAAGTCCTTAATTATATATTTCCAAATAACTACCTACTTCATGGTTTGTAGCACAAACTTTTTAAGGCGCTTATGTATTTTATCGAGTGACAATGAAATGAACACTAACAAGGTTTTCATTATTTGTATGTAATGTAATAATCGTGCCGAATCGTACGAAATTTTTTATAGACTGATAAAGACATGATATATTAGAACTTTGATCATCAAATATTTTTATTTCAATGAAATTCACTTGGCTGAAGCCCGTCTATGTCATAATACCGGATAGAAAGCCTATGCCGAGCTTATTAAGTGAAGATAACAAATAATAATAATACCATACAATGAATAAAACAATGTAAACTTAAAATATGTTCTAGACTTTCAAAGTCTGTATACTTTATCGTCAAATAGGGCGTACGTCGCGTCCGTTTGGCGGAATCTATTGAGAGGATTATGATATGCAACACGAGGGCTGTCTGCGTCTCCGAGGGGTAGTGGCATGCTGTTACACCGAAGTTAACTTAAATGTAGTTAACTTAAACTAAAATGTCAAAATACGCAAGTTTCCGTATTATTTTCCTGAGTTCTTGAAGAAGAAAGATTATTTCTTGCATACTCGTAATATGTCTCGATCCTCGAAAATATAATGAAGCTAAACTAAAACTTTTTTGTTTGTTTATTTACTTGAACGCGCTTATCTCTGAAACTATGTACATGTCTTATTTGAAAAAATATTTTTGTGTATGACAGCTACCTACATTAACGAGGAAGGTTATAGGCTATCAAGCATTACGGTACAATGCGGATGAAACTGCCCGGCACAGCTAGCGTCTTGATATTTTACAGTAACATCTTGTTTTCATCGTTTTCGTTTCATATTTTATACACTAAGGTATGAGGTAGATATCTATTAAATTAAAATTTTTGTAAAATTCAATATTGCTAACACTTATTTTACATATATAAGTAAGTAATTGATATTATTTTTTCTCTTCTATGTTTACTTAGTGGAGAGCTGTATAAATACGAAAATAGTTGAGGTAAGAAGCTAGTTTCCTAATACTTTGACCTCATGGTCATCCTTATTTTAAAACCTTCATAAGAGTTGCGCAATCTTATATCTAATATATGTTTTTGTATGTATCTTTTCTTGTGTTTTCTCTTTTTTTACCATAATTTAAACGACTTTTTTTACATTACGGTGTTAAAGAAGACAATCTTAATCCTGCGTCAGATAAATTATTTATGCATTTGGAAGGATTTAGTCATAATATGAGGTGTAGCGGCGCGGTCACGACTTCCCGTCTCTTCCGTTGAAAAGTTAATTAGCCGAGCTTTTAATAATGTTAGATTAGGAGTTTAATATGTTTAGGTATTACTCGTCGAAGTGGATGCCACTTTATCATACCATTACATATATTTTAATTTAGTAGAACATTAGGTATGTTAAAACCTTATCTAAATAAATATGTATTAAACCACAAGAGATAGACACATAAGTGTTCACAAATCTTAATACCAATTAGTTATTTGTACTTCAATAAGTACAAATAACTAATATTCGTATAAATATACGAGTACATTGTTTACTAAGTAACTAAATATTAACTAACGATACATAACTATAGATATTATTAATTAACGATGGCTACTCGTATTTTGTGGCTTTTCTATTAATAAATAGAGGCTTCACGTTACATGAGAATACGAGACGGCTAATAGCCTATCCCAATATTTTATCCAAACTTTACCTAGTAACTATATAAAAGTATCATACATTACACATATAGCTATGTAATTATTTTACTTATAAAGGATTATGGACATAGGATTTCAGAACCGTTAATTTATTTATCTTTATGTATTGATGAAAATACCTAAACAACCTAGTTGCGTAAAAAGTGCCTTACACTTGGTACTATGTTGGCATAAAATAATAATCATTGCATAAATCGGTTCCTAGTACTTCTGCATTTACAACTAACATGAAAAATCTGAACGATGCGGCACCCTAACTTTTTGTAATGGCAAAGCGTTTTAATCCCTATACCTTTTACGTTTCGCCTCATAATTCAACGATAGTATTATCAACCCCGACCCCTGTTCGGGCGATGGATAATTAATTAACATTTTTAAGAATATATATAAAAGCGAAATAATTTAATACGGTCAGTGAAAGGGTAAAAGATTGTCAGTTGTCAGGAAATGAATTCGGGAGAGAGCGAAAGCGTGTAAGTTAATTAAAAATGTATATATTGAATTTTATTATTTAAAAGTCAGTGAGTGGCTCCTTTCTTATTGATGCTACGAATCTACGACAACGCTACGCTGCGTAGTACCTAAGCTACGACTGTCCTGAATGATTAAATATTTTATTTAAGCCACACCATTTTAAAAGTATTATTTTAATACCAATATCTGTATTTACAGTTTATTCAAATATTATTTAAAATTCATGTAAGTTCGGTCCAGAATATTGTCCTTTATTCAGTCTCCCGTATATTTTTTGACAAGGCTGCGAAGTGGCAGTTTTAAAAATTTGGAAAATCTTGCAGAGTTGTGTAAATGAAAGTATGCTGACCCATAACGTATTAAAACTATTTGTTTTAGAAATTTTAGCTATTGTATACCATATAGGTATATATGGTGAAATAAGACCTCAACTTTCTGAAATATGAAAATTGGTATATTCTGGTAGTACGTATCTAAGTAGGCATATTTGTTTTAAATTCGAACTTTTAAAAGGCTTAGATTTAGATAACCAAGTGAGAATCAAATATGTACTCATAGATAGTTAAAATAAAATAAAAGAATTTAAAAGAAACTACAAAAGTTCAGTATCTCCATTTTAAAAGAGAAAAGGGAAGGAGCTAACTCGACAATCGCTGACAGAATTGAATGTTCCGAGCAAAGAGCACAACGTATTTGTAATATGTTTGCACACATTTTCTATTTCAGGACGACATTTAGAAATATTCTTAAACGTACTTAGCATCCCTTACAGAATATATGGGTCAGTTTCTCTTCTTTTAGCTTTTGGTATTATGAAAAGCAAATAAAGATAATAATATGTTAATGACTTTATGTGTATCTATGGCATTGCACCCACGACACAGGAATCCTAGTGTGGGGCTTTGAGTATGATGCGATATCAAACTATATAATCGAAGCTCTGCAGCAACGATGCCTATCGTATGCTGAAGATAATGAGGGGATGGAAGATTAACGTCACAACCATCAGTTCTAATTTATTTATAAAAATGTCGAATTCAACAGGTCAATTTTCAATACATAATTACAAATACTTCTAATAAGTAATGTTAAGTATTATGTCCAGTTTTTTCCGTTTGCTTTAGTTAAATTGGGGTGAATTCTAAATCTGTTATTACATAAGTATATCGTGGAGGAGCAGCTTACTATTTCACCATCGTCTTATTGAAACCTACATAGCAACTAATCAAAAAACTCTTGACTAAAATAATAGGCAGCATGTTTCTTACTCAGTGTGATTATGAAAAAGTAACAACGAATCCATTCCCGTAGCAGCTCACGAATAGAAGCTATGGATTGGTATTTAGTTATTTGTCGCAAGCTATTTTGAACCTTGTGAAATGTTAGATAGAGTTTAGTTCTGGTGAAACGTTTCAAACATGGAAATTCGTTCCACATTGCAATAAGTCAATAGTCGAAACATAAATCGAGGACATCGTTTATGATCTACGGTTACGATGTTTATATGTACATACAATTTAATTCAACATATTGCAGATATTCTACGAAAATAATATTAAGATAATGTTTATGATATTAGTAGAAAAGTATTTTGCATAGGCGTACTGCAAAGGACCTTCAAAATGTTCTCTTCATTTTCTCTAACAGTACTGATTAGAAAGATAATGTGAATTTTATTGTTTTACCGTGAAAACTTTGAAACTTTGTCACGTAATAATATAACATAATAAACGTAAGTGAATAAAAATAATATTAATAAAGAAAATAAAAACACATTGCTTCACGATAAATAATGTCCTGGCGGTGATACTTCTTCAATTGACAGATTCGTTCATCTGCCACTTTTTAAATGATAACAATATAAGATAACCAAATCATTAGTAGATAGTATCTAACAAAAATAAAAAGCAATTCGATAATTCATTCGTTTCTAATAGAAGCCCGATTCATAATTCCCATCTAACTTGGCAAAAATCCGTACAAACGTAAACAGTCTCTTATAAGCTAACTTTATTTATCTCTCAAAGTACTTGTTAATACTCAACCCCCGGGTGGGAGTAGGAGTCTGGCTTCTCTGACTATGCACGACTTGTCGCTCGACCGGTTGAGCAAGAAATCGCGCACCTAACATACTTCCAAACTGATTTTATAACAAGTCAATTTATGAGGATCTATAAGTTTACATACACTCAGTCGGATCGGAAACGTTTCATGAGTATGATGTAGCAGGGAAACAGATTCATTACATCGACATACAAATACGTGTGTAGCATACCTATTATATATTTATAGTGACTACTAAGCAACCAAAATTTCTGAATAATTATAGCTATGAATTATAGTAGGAACAGTTTGATATAACATCTTTTTTTTTCGTTACCTATCACAAATATCGTGATTCAAATCCATTGTAAAACGAAGGATATGTAAATTAAATATTACGTAGTACCTATCTTCATATCGGCCACACGATCGGCAAGCAAACTAATTGCTAGACCATTGCTGGTCAAGGGGGCGAGAAGGGGTGAGAGCGAGAAACATTTAAAGACAAAACTTGTTTACACTACTTACAGAATTAAATTGCTCTCTCGATATTTCGTTTGGAAACACCGTTTTGTTTGAATACAAGCGGCTTTTGATCTTTTGCTTTAATGTGAGGTATTTAGTTTACTTAATTTTCTTCTCAATAACATTCAGTGTATGGTTTTTTGATTCTGAGTAGGCTGTGTTATTAATGTTCCAATACAGAAACGAAATAAAGAAGTTTACCTATGTAGTATAAAATGTTTTTACTTAATATGTATAGGTCCTACCCCTGGGCAGTCCTAACTTAATATTACTTACGGTGGTTTGTAGGTTCAAACTTAGTTACAGTAATAATAAAACTTATCTACTTAGTGTTTAATTTTTAACACAGTTAATTAAACAGCAACATTGAATACTTAGAAATTTATTAAAACTTGAAAGTAAAACGTTTCTCTTAGTGAACACTTTCCTAAAGTAATTTAAAACTGGAACGCGAAAGCAATAAAGAGCCCTACAAGTTATTAAACAAACTTTTAATTTGAACTTGCGGCTACCGATAACAATGCAGCAAAGTTGGGCACGGCTGGCGGGGGGCGCGCTCTCCGCCAATCTTTCTCACGTTGCAGTACAAAATCGTGCTCCTTTGTAAGAACACCGCTCAAAACTTTGTCCCAAGTAAACTCGCGGAAACTGACAAAGTGAGTGGAGGGCGGCGTGCCCGCTTCCGCGTCCGTCGCCGCTTCTCCGCTCCGCTGCTCGTCCGCCCCGCTCCGCTCCGGCACCGCCGATCGTCCCCCTCTGCCAAACAAACGGACAAGTTTTAATGTTTTGCTCACAAAGTGTATGATTAAACGCGGAGAGCGCCGGAGAGAGTCGGCCGTAAGTTATTGATTTTCCCGACCGAACCCCCGTCGACTACGCGACTCGCGGGCCGGTAAACGTTCTCTACCAGACGATAGCACTTCACAACTCTTGTTTAAATCCCTTAAAAGTACTTTTCTGAATTAACTACAAACTCAAATCACTTTTCTGGACGCTCAAAAAAGTTTTGTGCGGAAAACTAACTGTTGTCAAGTTTTTTTGTGATAGACTGTTATGAGGAAAGTTAGGAGTGACTGCGCAACCGTGCCTCTGGCGGCGCGAGTCGCGCACCCTACAACTTCACGTCGCTCTACGTTCCGAAGTTAACGCAAAGTTCCGCCATTTTGGAACATGCTCACAACCCACTTGTTTTATAAAGAAACTTTTTATTAATTCCTGTGGGCCGCGGAGTGTCAGTAAGATGTTTTGAGGTTATGCTGAGAGACGAACTACGATTTTCTGACTCGAAGAGACAGTGAAAGTGACTTTAAGACATAGAAAACAGTGTAAAAAGTGTGTTTGTGACGATTTTATGTTTTGTTTTGAAGAGTTTCGTGAGTGACGTTTCCCAGATGATGCTGTTGTAATTTGTGTTTACTTCTACATTAGTGAGGAGGACGCTTAGATTACTTTTTGACCTTGTTTATGGCCGGGATATACTTATAAGTGACAGGTAAGTAACTTCAAGTTAGTTTCACTAGTTAACTTTTTAGTTTGAAAGTTGTGTGTTATAAAAAGTTTCAGTCAAAAGTATTTAGAAGTGTTACAAACTCAAGTTACTTACACAAGCTCTATGAATATCACTTACAAAGTGAACTTGGTGACACAAACAAAGCAAAATGCGACTCACGGGTTTTCGATTACTGAATTTAACTACTTAAGTGCCTTAATTTATTAGAGTATCATTTACTTGTCTTTAAAAACTGTGTGAAAAGTTTACTTTCTTATTTCATCATTCATTAAAAAGAAAAAATGATAAAAATTAGGACTTCGCTTGAGCGTATCTTGAGAATCTATAACATTTCTTATATAACTAAGGCATTTTCTTAATAATTGTCATAACTCTGCAACTTATGCAAATGATTAATCTCGTAATTCAAGTAGCATGGTGTGTTTAAGAAGAAACAAATACTTATTAACATATTTAATTATACACGAATTGTACTACAATGTAGGAACCAACTTATGTATATCTTCTAAATTATGAAAATATTAAACGCTTATACTATGTTTTAACTTATGAGAAAGAAAAACCTCTACTAGCAAGACTATAATAAGATATCAATATATAACTAAATATAATCCCATATAACAAAGGATGGTAAACATTTTGTGACAAAATTTCCTCAGTGTCATAAATAAGGTAAAAAGCCTACGATATTGGAGATCGTTTTATTGAGGACGCCATTACAAAGTCATTTCAGTAACCGGTCCCAGTCTCAGTCCATTGTAGAGAAGGAAAATCTTTCTACAGTCACGGCTCTCGATGGGATAACGTAGACACGCGCGGGATCAGAAAGGACCAACATGCACGTCGTCCATCAAACGATAACTTACCTAATACCAAAACACTCAAAGCACAAACTCCTGTAACGCCCAAGAAAGCTATGAAACTTTGTTAAATAACTTTTCAGATAACTTGAACTCGCTCTATTTGCACAAAGTTGTAAGCGGAATCCTACCGCGGGCTAATTCAATCTGTGCTCGCTTGTAATAAATGTTGTTTTCGCGTAATGCCAATTGGGGAGTTTGTGTACTTTGTTAAGTTGAAAGTTGTGGACTTCGCGAAGCAAAACGCGAACTTTTGTAGAACATTTCAGTGTAGTTAGTACAATGTTATAATGGAAATAAGCACTTCAAAATGGCGTTGCTTGCAGCTGTGTTAATAGGTATATGTTTTTATCGATTGTGAGATGTTTATGCCGCGATGTAATCGCTGTCTAACCTTGTTACGTTCTCGATGCCAATTTGTGCACATTATCGTAGACTAACCGAGATTCACCGACGCGGCGTGCGGCTGCGGTTGAGAAACAACCTGCGATAGTTGCGGCATGAACTGATTCCTTTATTACTGAAATACTGTAGACCTTTATTTGATTGCGATTTACAAATCGATCAAGATTGGTACTTGTCTCTTCGCTTCTAGAGCTGCGCGGCTGAGTGAGTATTTAACTGTTTGACGCAGATCGTGGCCGCAAGCCGCACATGTCGCACATCTTTTGAACTAAGTTATTACTAGTTTATTCCCTCGTATGAAAATACAGTTTATGTAATCAGATTTAGCGTTAACAAAATATGTTTTAGTCTGACATAAGTTATAACGCAAAAGTTAATCCAAAAGTGACTCGCATCTGAGCCGAACATTTCGGCCCGAACTACTCCAGAATTCATGACGTAGCAGGATACTCATCTATCTTTCTTAACCTACTTAAAGTTCATTGTAATATTTGTAATGCTCCAAAGATGGTCCTATTGGATTTTCTCTATGTAAACATTAAAATGTATGGGATTAAACGCACGACGCTCGCATAATATATGCACGTTTAATCTTATTTTACAAGCCACTCGCGTCTTTCCAACTTTGCGCAGTCATAATAGCATTATAAACATTTGCTTGAGCGTTAGTTAATGTTTTGTTTTTTAATTTAGTGTTCTCTATAAGAACATACACATAAGTCGTATACAATAACATTTATTTTTCACTACCTATAGGAATTTATTTAAGTTCTAAATAGGTTGTTACCCACAAAACTTCTATCATCAGAAAATATACTCGTATATCCACTCCGGGTGATTCTTTATCGTCCAACAAAATGGACAATTTGTAGGTATACGAATAATAAAATATTATTGGAAAGGAGCCAAGAAATGTTTAGGTATAAACGCCAATTTAATAAAGAAGGACTTAAGACCAATGACACAAATAAGTAATAAGTCTATTGGCCTAGAGCTATCGAGACCCAAATAAATACATAGACACTCGGATATTGAACGT
>DWQL01001233.1:0-11956 GCA_018231265.1 Noctuana haematospila | reverse complement strand
TTGTAAATTTAAATTTAGAAAAAGTAATCTATATACAGTACATGTTTGTCACTGTCACTGATTATAGCATTGGTCACATTAAAGTGGAAGTATATAAATATATAATATATGGACTTGAAGTAAATGCTGTGAAGAAAATAAGTTTAAAAATTACATTTTAGTTCTCCAAATTTTTCCAAGAGATCCTATAACGCTTGTTGTCATTTTAAATTAAAAGCGAAACACGAAATCTATTCTAAGGATGCCTATAAGTAAGTAAAAAAAATTTTATTTAATATTTCCTTCACTTAATTCTGATTAAAGTACGTATGTAACTAGAAATATTGGTTAAAATATTAAATATTTGATAAAATTTAAGATAGGTGCTATAGGTAGGTTGTTTTGTTTTGACACTTGACGTTTGACGTTGACACTGGCAGCGATCACAGCGATGTGCGAAGATTTAACACTTGACAATCTGCGCGCATAAAATTGAATGGTGCCATAAAATAGATAGAATTGATAATGCGTTCCAGTAAACGCTCAAATCGGCCCGCAGTCATTGCCGCGAATTTGCCGTTTCACTAGCTGATAAACGTTTGGGTTATAAGCTCAATTGGTATGGGCATACCCAGTGGGGCAAGAGAGTTGATCTAACATATACATGATGGAATAAAGTAATTTTACATTTTTTATAAAAGTAAAATTCATAGTCATCAGATAGAACGGCTGAAAGAATATTTTGATAATTGAGCACCTACTAGAACGTAGCCTAAGTAACCATAAATTGTGAGAAATTTTTGCATAATTTTGTAATTAGTAAATTGCATTAATTCAAAGCAGAAAGCTTTAATAGCCTGTTTTATATTCGCACTACATTTAACAAAAATTTTTTTTGTATATTTAAACTGTTAGCTATTAGTATCTTTCGGTACTTGTCTGACTCTATGCTTTTAATATGTCAATGTCAAATAATATGAGGGGCACTGTCAGTCAGTGCTCAGTGGCAGTCGGCTGTCATTCTTGAGCAGGAAACAAAAAAACGAAAGCAAAAAGCAAAGCAGCGTACCGCGATACTTATTAGCGTTATTCGTTGTTTATTGATGTTTTTGTACAAAAACCAAAGTAGATATTTTTGTAGTTCACAAACATATTTAGACTTTCTACAGCTATGTCTCAAAGTTCGTATTATATTGTTTATAATAAATTTGGTATGAAAGCCGCTTATTGAATTTATAATTGTTTAAATGTTTTAGGTTCGGAGAAACTGGTTACTCAAGATGCTGCAGATCCTACAGGACCTGCGACACGTAAAGGTGTACTGATATCATTTAGAACGGGCAAAACAATGGAAATTCCTGAAAAGGATATAGTACGTAAGCATAACCTCAAAAATCTTTATATTTTATAACTTTAATTAGAAATACATTTTTACAACTTTTCTAGCACTTAAAATTTAAGGTGCAATAAATTTAATTCAAGGCATAGATTTTCTTATTAATAAAACAAGTACCTTCTTAATCAATAAATATTAATTTTAATTTTATTTTTTTATTTTGTATTACGGTATTTTCAGCTCGGTAGATGCAGGTTTGTTGGAGAATTTGAAAAACTTAATCGTATTGGTGAAGGCACATATGGAATTGTCTGTAAGTAACCAAATATCAATAGTACCCTTAAATCTTCACTTACAAAAAAGGCCTAAGTATAAATTAATTTGTAACAGTATAATGTTACTTAATAGATTTAAACTGAGTACTAGATTTAACGAGTAACGGAATACAGAGTTATACAATGCAATTAGTATAGCTTATAATATTATGTGGTCAATTTTTAATTTTGCCTCAGTTATGTAAGTATCGCTAAACTAAGTTACTAATATCTTGATTTATAGATCGTGCAAAGGACAAATTAAATGGCAATATTGTAGCACTAAAGAAAGTAAGGATGGATGTTGAAAAGGATGGCCTGCCACTCAGTGGTCTACGTGAAATACAAGTGTTGATGGCTTGTCGTCATGAAAATATTGTACAGCTCAAGGAGGTTTTAGTTGGACGCTCTTTAGAAAGGTCAGTGATTTAAATAAAGTTTCTATAAACTGCAGTGTTCGTCATACGTCATTAAGTACAATAAATATTTATACTACTTCTACTTTTGTATCTGTGTCTATTGTACTTCTATATTTGCTTCTGTTAGGCACTTTCACATACCTGAGATACTCGTAGATACATATTATCTATGTGTCATTGTGTTGTAGTAAATAATTCCTATGTCTGTAAGGATTCAATAAGAACTTTATCAAGGTTAAGTAAACAGTACTATTTTCACAGCATTTTCCTGTCAATGGAGTATTGTGAGCAAGATCTGGCATCTCTTCTTGACAACATGTCCTCTCCCTTCACCGAATCACAAGTAAAGTGCCTTATGCTGCAAGTTCTCAAAGGCCTGAAGTACCTGCATTCCAATTTTATTGTGCACAGAGATCTGAAAGTTTCCAATCTATTGTTAACAGACAAGGGATGTGTGAAAATTGGTAAGATTTTTTTAATTTTATAGGATTTTTACAATCATTATTAATTGGTTATTATGTAGTCAAGCTTGCAATCTAGATTTATTGTAGTTTGCAAGAAGCATTTTTTGATACAGATATTTCTGTCTTTTCATACTATGTTAATGGTTTAGACACAGATTTTTTTAGGCAATAATTGTTTACAATGGGTACATGATAATTCTGTCTTCGATTAGCACATGCTATAATAAAACTTTCGTATCCATAAACAGCTGACTTTGGTCTCGCGCGTTGGTTGGGCGCCCCCGCCCGTACGGCGACACCGCGCGTGGTGACGCTGTGGTATCGCGCTCCGGAGCTCCTGCTGCAGTCGCCGCGGCAAACCCCGGCGCTCGACATGTGGGCGGCTGGCTGCATCCTTGGCGAGTTGCTTGCTAACAAGCCCCTACTACCAGGCCGGGCTGAAATTGAACAGCTAGAGCTCATTGTGGACTTGCTTGGTCAGTTTGGTGTTTAAAGTCGCTAGAACTTCCTATTCATTACATAATCACAGTCACAACCAGTAGATACTGTATTCGAGGTCACCATTGACCATCTTAAGAGGAGTATTGCTGGATACTCATGTGTACAAGCTCACATAGGACTTCTGTCCTATTTGAGGACCTGCATGCTTGTTTATGTTATGGTTTTCATTTTTATACAGCAGTAAGTTAAGATATTATATTTGTTAACTCACATTTTCTATTTATTTTTTGAAGGTACACCATCTGACGCTATTTGGCCAGAGTTCAGTTCACTCCCAGCACTGCAGAATTTCACGCTGAAGCAGCAACCATACAACAACCTAAAGCAGCGGTTCCCCTGGCTGTCGGCCGCAGGCCTACGCCTTCTGAATTTCTTGTTCATGTACGATCCGAACAAGCGCGCCACTGCTGAAGAGTGTTTGCAGAGTTCATACTTCAAAGAACAGCCTTTACGTAAGTTTTATTAGAGGTTTTTATAGTTTCTTTTAACTTAAAGCTGCTTACTGGTCAGAATAGTAACTTTGTGTGTCAGTTCTCATAAAAACACTGAGTAATTGTTTTTACTAATTCTAATCCTAATAATAAAATCCTTAGTGAAACTTGGAGGGTGTTTTCTTCGTATGACTTAGGCATCCGATAAGAAAGGATTTTCCGAAATTCTACCCCTAAGAGGGAGAAAAGAGGGTGCAAATTTTGTATCGGACACTATCATTCCTTGGTCCAATGAATGAAAGTATTAAAAATATTTTTTGTTTCAGCATGTGACCCGAAATTGATGCCAAGTTTCCCTCAACATAGAAATATGAAAGGTCAACAGAAGAATACATCAGCACAGTTGAATATTCCACTGTCCAATTTAAACACTGGGGCTAATGATCAGACTAACAATTTGCCTGCCATTTCTGATCTTTTAGGATCACTTGTGAAGAAAAGGAGAATGGATTAGCGTTGTGTTTTGCGTGTGTTTTAGTGTTAAGTATAAAAAAAAAGGTTTTCATAGTAATAATATAATGGTTTTATTTTTATAGTACTTTAGCTTACCATTTAAATTTAAATATTCGTTGTAGGTAAATAGTTAAAAATACGTTATAATACTCAGTGTAAGGGATATGGATCATATTTTAATAGATTCTGTGTTAGTTTATGATTATAAAATTATTTTATTCTGTTGATGCATCTTCATCGGCTGATAGTCCCATGGCTTGGTGGAATTTTTGATATTTCTGTAACGTGTCCTTGCTTTTCGCTTTTACTTTTTCTTTCTGAAAAGAAATTAGCTAGAAAATATATTTTGTTAAAAAAAACCTGTTAATCTATCTCGTACGTATAAGGTCGTTGCCATGAATTAGTGTGACGTAAAATACCAATTTTCATATATATAGCTGGCATCAAAATTTCAACCCCTATTTGATTACAAGAACTTACAATTTCCCTTTCTTGCTTTTCTATGTTTTTGAGATTCCGTACGCACTGTGAGCACAATATAACGTCTTCCATGTTGTTAATATTTTTCTTTCTATGATGATGTTTCAATCTGTAATTAACCATTACTTAATAAATAGGTAGAGAAACGGTTAGTATCTGTTTTTCGAAAATATTCAATTCGTTACTGATTGAAAGATTCAGTAAAGAATCCTACAAAGTTGCTCAAGAAATGTGCACCAATCTTACTAAGTAATTTGTATTAAGACAAGGATAACTCCGTTCTAAGCAAAAGTTATATCAAACCGTTTGGTGAAAGGTAACGTTACCCCGTTAGCTACGCTTCGGAAGATTGGTCAATCAATCACGAAATCCATCAGTACCTAGTGTCAGAGGAACTAACGAGGGGAGATTTGCACCAAGTGCGATTTAAACACATTTCTATTTTATATCTCAAGCATTCTCAAGGAATGGCAATAAATCCGGTAATTTACGATCTTAAAATATTTAGACGACTTCAATAAAACTCCGGCAGTTCTTAACCGATTTTGGAATTTTTTTTTAAAGGATTAGCTCCCACTTGGGTACCATAGAAAAATATTGATAAAAAATTTAAAGATTTGGTTATACAAGAATCTGTAGCAATATCTTTTTTCAAAGTCTATGGATAGGTAATATAAATCTCAGGTAATTAGATATATCAATATATTGCTTAGTTTTGTTTGTTATGTAAATAAATAGGAATAGATACTTACAGTTTTCCGCAATAATCACATTGTGACTTATCAGTGCGGTGTGTCACTATGTGCCAACCAAGTTCATGGTAAGTAGGGTAACGTTCCGAACATCTGGGACAGGTGATCTTCCCTTCCGAGCGCCCGCCGTTACTTTGGTGTTCGATTAACTCCTGGGATGTTCGAAAGTTTTGATGGCAGCTGTTACACCTGAAACAAAAGAGATTATTTATGTATCTCAAGTTTTTATACGTAGATTTTATGGGACATTAGATGTTAAAGTAAAAGAGGGTGTTGAGCAGTTTTTTAGTATAACAAAAAGGTACCATGAGCTTACATAAATATATTTGGCTGCAAATGATACGCCATATGCTCGATAATTTTCTTGGGATAAAAGTAATGGAATTTCTTTTCGCAACATGTGACATATCCAGGCACACCGTGTCTTTCCTTGTAGTGTTTCATCAACGATCTAAAATGAAAATCTGTCTCGTGGCAAATACAACATTCCATTTTGTAGAATAATGTTATTTGTCTGTCTAATGCAAGACCTTGCTTCGCCGGTTTGCCATCTATCAGCACTATTGGATCGAGAGTTTCGTTATTGTTAACAATGGAGTTTGAGCAGTTTGCTACTGTTTTGTTATTATCTTTTTTATGTGAATGTGTGTTTCCAGGCGGCTTATTTGTCGACGTTGAACTTTTAAGCAAAGATTTATCTACACTTTCAGTTTTTGCGAATTCTTCTAATGGCATAGCTTCTAAAAATTTCATATCGGACAGCGATTTTTTCTTTCCCTTTATTGGTTTAGCATCTCCTTGTTGAAGTTCATTGGGCTTGAGTGCATCTGTTAGTTTTTTATTAGTTTCTGTAACAGCGGCTTGAACTTGAAACACCGTTGGTTCAAGATGTATTTTGTTCTCTCCAGATTGTAAGCCTTGCCTCTCTTCATTGCATTTCGCCTTGTAGAATTCTAAAAATTTCTGCGTTTTTTCTACTTTCACTGCGTATCGGTGTAAGGCTCCCATATGTTGTAAACAATCGTGGCATATTGCTTTTGGAAGATTATCGTCTGTATGAATCTGAAAAGAAATACTTATAAGATAATAGTAGAAGAGTCGTTAAAAAGATGAATGTAGACTAAATAAAAGTCACATACAACGATATCGAAGAGCCTTTTGATTTTTCTCTTTGTTTCTGCGCTAAGAGGTTTCAATTTCACGACGTCAGTACACAGACACAGTCGACAGGACAGTTCGCGTACTATGGTTTTTTCTAAGCTAGTGAAATCATTCATACTGCAAAATTTTTTTAATGGTACTTAATGCACTGGTTGATGAAATATCGAAATTGGGAAGTTTTGATGGTGGTTTACATGCCGATGACAAAAATATAGATGAAGTTTCAATAAAAATATCTGACGCAACTGACAAATGGGCTTTTCCTTTTAATTTTATTCATAAGTCAGCAGAAATTTATAACTGCAGTCGCGTCATTTTAGAAAAGTATAAACATCATTGAGGTGGTAGGAGGTACCTAATGTGTAATAAAATTAGTCTAACTTTAGGTATCTATGCAAGAATTACTCAAAGATAATGAATTATAAGTATAAAAGTATGGATAGGAAAACAACAGTTCAGAATAACTATGATACCTATAGGCGAAGCCAATAGATTACATATTTTTTTATCGTTGCCCGAGACCCGAGGATAATACTATGCAGGTAATCCTGTCTTATTTATCTATCCAGAATCCACACATAAATACTTACTGAAAAATAAACTAGATATATAAAAGGATCGTTTCTTAATGAAACCAATGAATAAATTAAGTTCCTACCTACAACATGATCAGTTTTTCTAAGTGAGGATCAACCAAAAGCAAATTTATGCGTAAACTTACTAATCCTAAACTTCTTCGGGGAATTGGGAAGGCCTCGTGAGAATTGGAAAGTTTCAGAAGAACGGAGGTATTTTATTATGACATGTTAGGTGTAAGTAGGTATATAGCATGATGTATAAATAATTTTATTATAACAAAACTGCCCTGTACTGTGAACAAATTCTCCATGCGTTTCAAACTTAGCTAGGTCTCTCTGCTGTTTTACAGAAATACCTACATACCTACATGGCACTTGTAAGTGTATTATAATGATATACTTAGTAGCTAATGATAGACAGAAATATACCGTTTTCAATAGGTATATTGGTCAAATTTCCAATTGAAACAAACGACTGTAATTTCTGTGTTTTATACTTAACCATTGTCTTTTATACTATTACAAAAAGCTGCACTGATAAATTCCCGAATCAGTAAAACGTTATAAGCCCAGAATTTGATTGCTACATTGCAGCAGTGTGCTGTCTAGTGGATAAAGCATCCGAGTGAGAACCCGATCAATTACGGCTCACCCTGGGTTCCGTATCCGTATCGACCGTACCCGTGCTTCGCTTTTGTTATGTTTATTGTCAAATGAACGAAATGTACTTAGGTAATTAAATAATTCTTCGGCTCACTTAAAATGTTTTACAAAGCTGCAGTTTCTTACAGTTAATATTTACTATTTTATTAGTTTTGGAGTTGTGCAGAAAATACATACCTATAGCCTTCGGCTAAATGATAAAGTTGTCATAAGATAAGTAAGTAGTTAGTAGTTATCGTAAGTATCATATGGCGCTTCAAGCCTTCTGACAAAAATCTGCGCTCAGTAAAATTATCTTTTATTTTCACGATAACAACTTTAAGCTCACTACTTTGCTAAGCTTCATAAAGCTTCTTGTCTGTTGAAGAAAATGTTTTAATTAATCCTTTAAACGATAAAATGGTAGAGTCAGTTAAGCCACTACTATTATTAATAGGAACCTGCACTCGATGCTTTCTTGAACCTTGACGTTAGTAATTTCCTGCTTTTTTATGTTATTAAAATACTTTGTGTGTTTATACTTTGAATCTTTAAACCAGCTATGTTTGCCACGTAAAGTGTAAAGTGATAATTGCAGTAGAGTATCTAACATCTAACATTCATAGATTTTACCGTTGCGACACTTTCTAGGACGATAGTACGATAAATACTTAAAGTAAGTAGGTATTAATCAGTTTATTGGCTTTAGGCCAATTAGACTCTAGGAAAAAAACACTCGGCATTCTTCAGAGTATAAATAATAAATTATTAAATCTGCAGTAAAGCTATATCCATACAGTGCTATATAGTAGTAAAGCTATATAGTAGGTACACGTGACAGCTAAGTGTTTAACCTCCGACATTACTTCAGGTCCTATCTAAGTTTGTAGAAATAATAGGTAGGCGTTGCTTCTCCTGAGGATTAAGATGCCTCAGAGACAGGACGCGTCAAATTTTTAACACAATGTTTGCTTTTCAGTATAAAAATGAGAAACCTTTATCATTCAGTATTCACACCAAACGTGTTATTTTTTCGGGAATAAAATGGTCTTTATTTCAAGTGCTCGTTCGAGCATTCACGCGCGATAAATGAAAATCAGCAGTTTTCAAGGAATAATAATTGCACCAAAACGTGTTCTAGTTCATAAAAATCGTTATAATAATTTTTGGATTTCATAATTCTTTAGTTTCATTCTTTTAAAGTCCTTTAAAAACATTCCTGAGATATTTAAAGGATATTTTTGCTACAATTCAACAACGATTTGAAGATCTTGTACAAAAAACTGTATTGCCCAAGAAACTGTAAAATAAAAACAGTCATTTGTGCGGGATAAATTATTTCAGTCACAAATTGATGTACCTATGTATGTAAGTAAAGATAGCAGTCTTGCAAGCGACCAGCACAACGAGTACCTACATAAGTGGAGTGTGCGCGCCTTGCTAACCGTACAATTTATTTAATTGTACTTGAACTATTACGTGACTCTAAACTTAGCCACTTTAACAATGCCTTAAAACAAATAAGACAGGGTTTCGGTCGTATGTTGTAAGATTTGTTACAATGAACACTTTTAATGGTTTTTAAGTTTAACTAGCTGACATCACGTACGTTGGTTGTCCAAATATAATTTTAAAAAGTTACAAATTAAGTACCTACATCGTAATCGAATATAAGTATATTTAGCCATCGCTAAAAGGATAACCTTACAAACAAAATTGTATTCGACTTACGAACTAAAAAATATCACGGCTTACTCGTAGGTAGGTACCTAAGTACATCAAATAAGTGCGATATTTTTTAAACAACCGCAAGTGTCTAAAACAGTGTTAAGCATACAAATATTCCTTACTTAAAAACATTTAATGATACATATTTTTTAGTTATGATTCTGTACTTTTAGTCGTTAATCGACGGTTAACAAAAACCTATCTTATAAGATTTTTTAACTTGTTATGTTCATTACTACTTAATACTTTCATTAAGGTGAATTATACTGGTATTTTCGATAAATAAATAATTATAAATTATATATCAAAAGAAGAAAAAATGTAAGCTTACTCTGCACGGGTACAAGCGTGTACCTTTGTGATAAGGATTGACGAAATAAGGTAATGAGTATTTCATTTTAATTGGTTTCTGAACGGCGTAGAACTAATTTAAATATTCAAAGGCCAGCAGTCTAAATGATCGGTGGCCTGATATACGCGCTGCTACCTACACCTCAAATCGAATTAACGGCTGCGATCGAACCTTCATCCTATTGGTAACTTACGATAGTGTACTCTGAATGATATTTTTATTTTGCTATCTTACATCAATTTTTTTTACATACGTGTAAAAAAAATTGCGTCAGAAATAATTTTCATTATCATAACAGTGTGGTTTTATGTACGTTTATTTTTAAATATTTATTTATAAAAATAATGTAATTAACTTTGTGAGTCTGTAGAAGCCACGACACAGGACATAAATATGTTTTTCTAATACATGTAGATATATACAACGAGTAAATTCAGATACCGGTTACAAAAAGTTTCAAATATTATATACATAATAAAAATTTTGTAATCATAAAAACAGATTTTTAAGTGAATCACGAGACATTTTATAGCATATATATGTAATAGGTACATACACATATTTTTAGTAAAGATAAGTAGTACTTTGAGATCTCTTAGGATTAGAAGCTTCGATCAGAAAGAATATTTTCTTAGGATTTAGTTGTAATAAAAATTGTTACTTCTTAAGATACAAGAACTGTGAAAATAATTCATTATTATTATTAAAATGTTTCTTTAGTGAACTTTTCATTACCTCATTCGTAAGATATTATAAAATACAAGTGATTCTATTCATTTCCTATTCGGGTACTGATTAGGAAATGAATAGAATCACTTTAACTTTTCACTGTAACAGCCGAAAACCCTATTCGGTGTTTGCAAAGTACAAATCGGAATGAATAGTTTGATTATATATTTCAATAGAGTTGATTCAGAATATCTGTTAAGCTTAAACTCAATTAGCGGCAAAGTGGTGCAGAGTGATTTAAATCTTAGAGCGATTGATTGCGGTGAAAATTTAATCTTTACATTTAAATACATTACATAAACATGTACGTGCAAGTGACTTAAAATATACATTTTTCATTTAAATAAAATAAAATAATAATATTGTTTCTGTTGCGCTACATTTAAAAAGACGTAGAGACGTGCGTAGAGCCGTAGGCACGAAGCCACGTAGCGGCGTAGCGCGCTCAGTGCTACAGCCGCCGCGGTCGCCGGCGGCAAGCGCTTACCACCCTCGCGCGAACCAACTTTCACTCGCATCGTTAATCATATTTTACGGACGCCATAAAACATTTACTACTTAAATCAACTTTTTGTGTCCCAAAAAAACCTTCATTGTTGTGATATTTATTAGATGTTGTAAAAATAAAAAAAGTTTGTGGCCGGGTCATAAGCCGATGCGAATATGTCGAAACTCTTCAAATAAAATTATATTATGTTCGTGTAAGAAACTCGTAGATCTATACACACGAAATTAAAAAGAAAATTAAATAACAGGATACGGTTAGAGTAGTAATCAATAAAATTATATCTAAGTGAATGAAAAAGTTGTGAGCCACGGGGATTTTATGGGAGAACAAATTTTAAAATAGGAAACTCTTCGGAACAGCGGCAAGATGTTGTTTTCAAAGTTTTTGAGTAGTTTACTATGGACGACGGTATCAATGTTGCTAAAAGGTAAATATCTTTTAAACTTTTTTGGTACTTTGTTTAACTTAGTGTAAGGTAACTTGTTTAATTAACTAACCTTTTTAAAAAAAATTGCTGTAACAGTGAAAAAAAAAACTGAGTGGCAAAACCTGCACGTCGGAGAGTTCTCCGTAAAAGTTCTTAAAAGGCTAATTTGATTCACGCTACTCGTACTTGGCCAGCGCGGTCATAGCCTAAAATTTTCTTAAAAGATCCGTACCCAGCAATGGGACTATGATGGGTGGATGATGATGATCATGATGAATCTAAACTTAAACTAATTATTACCTACAAGTTAAAAAAAATTATTAGAGAAATTTTATTTCCTCTTTATTTTAATAGCTTTACATTTTATAGATTCTATATCTGGTTCCTTTTTAAAAAATTTAAATAGTAAAACAAAATAATGTTTTATGTATGCATTTCTTTGGTTTTCGAACCTCAAACTTCCATTTATTGTGCACATAAAAGCTTGCATTTTTATTATGTACTTTACTTGTAAAGGTAGGAACTTTCACTTCACTCATAAAATGAAAAAGTAGATAAAGTTATCTATACTATAATAAGACTGTAGAAATATTTTTTCTGAACATTAAATATTTTTTCGAAATTTCTACTCGGGGGGGCTTT
>DWQL01001232.1:0-11966 GCA_018231265.1 Noctuana haematospila | reverse complement strand
ATATGAATCGTACAAACGGTGCCAAGCTAAGTATGAATGAAACATTACAACCTTTTAAAAAGCTAAAACGCACCGAAATGTCCAATGTCACAAAATGTCTCTCTTTTTTTAAATATTTATTTATATAACATATATATATGTACACGTAAACTAAAAACTTAAAATAACTTATAATGTCTCTCTTATCTTATCTTATCTTGTCATTTGCCAATGTCAACTTTGTCAAGTTGACAGTTGTCAACTCAACTAATAAAAAAAGTCAAAGTGGATAAAAATCTGAAAATATTGATGAGCTAATAAATAAAATTATGAAAGTTTACTCTCGTATTAAATAATCGAAATGTCCGATAAAGAAGGAGGAGTATTTTTTAATCTAACCAGCTTACTTGAACAGGATTACCGCGGTGTAAACGTATGTTGTAAAACTGAAAGTTGTGTTCGAGAAACATTTGGTGTTTTGGTTTTTATACTGAATTTTTCATTTTCAGATAGCTGTTTACGCTCTTGCTACAGCTAGTCTGGCCTTCTCTATTCACAAGATCAGACCGGTAAATATATATTCGTCTGGCGCCCAAATTTTAATTACATAACTGAATGTTTAATATTGTTTTATAGGTCAGTAAGTTCTCAAAGGCTAGTAAGATACCAGATCACTTTATAAAAAGCCACGAACCCTTGAAAGGAGTGTACGCGGGAGTACAACACTCTCCATTGCGTGTTCTCATCAATCACAAGGCACCAATTTACTTACCTTTATGGCATTCCAGTAAACCGCCGCTACCAGTCAAGGTCAGATTATTATTTATTGTTAACATGTTAAGTGTCAATTTATTCCACAATATGTGTAAGCATTTATTCACACTGTTTATACCCGATTGTAGATATATTATTTAAATATGTAGCTATAATCTAATGCATCATGACGTTTTTCTACTTAAATTTAAAACCTATATTTAATCTAGCATGATCATCGGGAGTTAGTGGCACCAGTGGCTTTAATGCTACAAACCTTCATTGTTTCTACAGAAACACCTTACAAGGTTGTCTCAGAGGCTTGCTGTGTAGTTTAGACAAAATAAAATTGGTTGCACAAGTACTGTGTTACTGCCAACTTGTTTGGAACCATTCATCATGCCCATTGGAAAAACCCTTAATTATGTAATAAATAATAATTGAAAAATTGAGATCCATTATTTTAAAAGAATTTTATCAACATTCCTATCACAGGTTATCAATCAACATGTGACACTACAGGTATTTTTGTAATGGAATGTTGTCACCAAGTAGGTACAAACAGTTCTAAATAAACATAAATTTTGGCAATAAGAGCAAACAAGTTATTTTTACACCCCTTCGGCTAACTAATTTACATAATATCCAATTACTAGTAGTAGTAAATAAAAGTTGCATTTTCATGCAAATAAAATGTTTGCAGAATGCTGTAAGTCCGTCTTTTGTTATACAATTATATTTCTAGCTTTGGGGCGTTGATATTGTTAGTGGCAATGCTGTTAACTGGCTGGAGTGTGTGGCGAAGGATAAGCAGGTGACCCTGAAGCCCATTGCCAGAGATAATGATGACTTAGTTTCTACCGTCCTATTGCATTTACCTCAGCCTAAGGTGAGATAATGTCTCCTTAAATTCCATAATAAAATCTTATTTTAACTTATTTATAAAACACATTTTGTCAATATTTTTTAATCAACAGCAAGTTTTTGTCATTCATTTCCAATTATATTTATTTGTCTCTTAATTACATACTTTAAATCATTAGATTTTTATATTGTAAAATGTGATTTTTGAAATTTTCATTTTCCTCATTATGTTTAGGTAAAGTGATGGTTCATTTAATAATCTACATTTATTGGGTATTTTTTAGTCGAAAACAGTGGAGATTTTAGATATTGGACAAAAACTAGTAGAGCTCGGGTTCGCTAAAGCTTCTGTACCACCTGTTTTGAAGAAAGACACAATTGAGTCGCAACTTGCACCAGCCATCCTGTCTGCTGAAAGTCGCGCAAAGGATCACCGGAATGGCATTTGGTATGACAAGCTACCACCAGTTCCTATTTATGTTGTCTATTGGAAGAAAGGATCACAGCTCACTTCAGAAATATTTATACTATCAGCGAAGAACTTATTCAAACTTTTGACATTTGTCACAAAAAGTGCCTTCACGGGAGCAAAGAAGTTAGTCCTTCTTCCTTTCAAATCTAGCTCGAAGCAAGTACAAGCTGCCTAAAGCATTTACTTATTTTTATGATGATTGACAATAATGTAGTCAGCAGTACCAAATGCGTTATGGCCTGTTGTAATTATTTGGTGACTGCTTCGACTTCGAGCTATATAAAATGATTCCTTTTATATTATTGTTGGAAAATAAATGTTACTGACTAAGTTTGTGTTATTTATACAAATCATACAACACATTGCCATTACGAAAACAATACAAAGTTTAAGACTCTAAACACCCTCACCTAATCATATTACTGAAATGTGTGCCTCGGGGTAAAAAGAAATACCAATTTGTAAAAAAGCACTGTTTATTCAAAATTAAATATATAGTAGGTATATATTACATTAAAATATATAATAATATCTTAATTAAAATAGCAAAGAAAAAGTACAGCTAATAATCTATTGAATGAATATCCTTTAAACCATTTGCCTTGTAAATTAATACTAAGTATTTTGTCCTAGAAACAAATTGTCATTACAAAGTAGGTAAACAAAATTTACACAATTCACGACGAAAATACTGTAAAGGTGGACCAATGAAGAGCAGTCGCAGTTAAAAAGTATTAAAAATGAATTACACCAGAAGCCCGGTTGGTGGTAAAATTAGTGACCTTACTTTATTTATATCACATTACAAATATCCTTCAGCGACTTCCGTCGACCGCAATTCAACACCTCAAATGAAATGACCAAGTGGATATAAAAATACAAAAAGTAAGTCTGATGCACCAGTTTTAAAATGTAGTTCGAAAAATATAGTTGAGGTGGGTGTGGCCCACGTCCACGTCAGTAGAGGAGTCGCGAGGGGGCGTGGCGGGAGGTCGTCAGAGGATGGAGCAGCGCGATAGCCACGACGTTGGCTTACGCTGCTGCTCGTTGGCCTTCAGCTGGTGCGCGCCGCTGCGGGCTCCCGCCGGGTTGCTCGCCTCCTGGTATGTCAAGCAATTTTATATAAGTATACCAATAAAACAGAACACGAATGAACCACAACATGCCCTTTTCATAGGCGGACTATAGGATTTACACAACAATGTTTTTACAGAGTAATAAGTTCCCTGAAATTGGGCATTTATTACTCGGAAGCGGGCAAGTATCGGGAGTTCAGTCAATCCGCCCAAAACGCCCGACCGTAAGCCCAACTATAAGACAGACTAAGGTGAATACATAAGGTTTCATGTCTTATGAATCCGGAAAACTAAACTGTGTTCATATTTATGTACTCTACTACAAAAAGTTATTTATAAATTAAGGTTTTCCTGTATAAGTACCTACAGGAAATAATTTATATATTTATTAGATTTCACGTATCATAGACATACGAATGTAGGTTTGCTATATTAAAGCAGGCAATGGGTAATCCCGCATTACTGTTTGCAGTTCAATTATATTAACTGAAAATGTTTTGCTAATTATGTTGGAACGTACAATAACATAGTAAACTGATATAAATTTCCTACGCATTACAACATTTGTATATTACTTAAATATGAAAATATAATTGTAGATTAATTATGTGAAGATTTTACCAATGTTATTATTACAGGGAAACAGATTAATCTTCACAGAAAGGAAGACGGAATTTCTACGCCGCGAAACTCTAAAATCTGTAGTACATACTTTATCCATACGATTTTTAGTTCTCGATACACCCGATACGGAGCGCTGTTCAAAATCCCATACAAAATTTAACTGTTACTACACTATGACAGATTTGTAAAAAGTTCGTGATAGGGCTGCCCTACTGACCTAGGTCTCTTATGCGCGCATGGTATACGATAGCTAAGGTTCAGCGTAGGTATATCTTTTTACAAAGTTCTAGGACATTTAAATCGCGATGACGCATATCCGCGAAGTCATGAACTCAAAACTAATTCATGCAAAATAAATAAAAACGTTAGTGATTCAATGCATTAATAATGAAATACCAACGGGAAACTGCGGGTACTAAGTTAAACTAATGTTAGTGCCTAACTTCCCAAAAACTACTTAACTACTACAAGTACTGTTGACTGCAGTTTTTCATGTGATGTAAGTGGTGTAACATGTATTGTCTATCCTTTTTGAGGTAGAACGTGTGTCCATGGGTTGCAGTGGCCACTTAATATGCACGCCACACGTTCGTTTGATATTCATTAAAGATATAATATAATAGAAGCGGGTACATATAACAGTACCTTGGTATATATATATAAAAAGTGTTGATGTATATAAGATGTGGAGCGTGGGCGGCAACCGCAACCGCAAAGTATATACTAAAATGACTAGAGTTTCTATTTATAAATAAAAAATGCTACTGCTATCTATATAATAACAATAAAATCCTAATCGTATTCATCAGGACAATTTATTTTCTTTACATTTTTTGTCTGGGAGGTTGTTATGTTACGAGTATATCGAGACGACTTTCATAAATAGCTAAATATGAATTTTAGTAGCTAAAAGGACTGATCCTTCTGTAGGTATATTATTTTCCTTAGAACGCATTTTTTTTATTCACTCCGTTTCAGAACGTAGCAATTCTTATTTTATAATGTGAGAAGGTAGCAGAGCAGACTAATTTTCAGAAAAAATGAGACATAAAGACATGATTGTGAAAAAAAGTTACCTATTTCATGTTCAGTTCAGAAATAAAGTTTGTAATTTTATTTAATAACGCAATTCAGTTTTTAAGTTGATTACGAAAGTTTATTGGTTGTAGAAGATTTACGAGTTCATACACGCTAGTGGAAATTTACGATCAATTTTGTAATAATACATTTCGGAATTTTAGTGGAACATGTGGATCTGAGCCATCAATACATAATTCGGGTGTTACGATGACGTGTTCTTATTAACTATAAAATATATTGACTGATAAATATTGTATACAAAATTAATGTAGGTACCTATTGCATAAGAAGATTAATAACCACCTTAGTCTTGTTTATACATATTATATGTTTATACATTTTAATTTTAACATAGCTTTATGGTAAGCTTTGCTACTGCATTACATGTTACGTCTATTAAGATTTTAGTTTTATTCCTTTGAATCTACTTATATTTATAATTAAACTTGCGATGATTCTAAATACTATGTGTTAGAAAAAAGTTCAGGTTACAGTCAACAATACATAAGTATTGAACAAATTAACAAAAAATACTTTTCAAATACAACAACATATAAGTAAAAAAAACATACACAAAACTGAGCACAGTTAAAGAGTTATGGAAGCAAAACTAAAACTAATTTACTCCTACCAATATAGAAGGGACAGCACACAAAAATCAAGACCAAATAGATAATTTACCTTCTGCTCAAGATAGCCATGGAACAAAAGAAAGACATCATTAAGAAGACACATAATAAAAATGAGAATCATAATATTGTGGTCAACACTCATAAAGTATTAAATATCACATTACTAAGTTGTTTTAGTTAATAAAGACCTTTTACAAATGTGTTTTAAGAATTTATTTATTCAAATAAATACTATTTAGCACACACAAGTAACAAGTCAGAAAGAATATTGTTTCTGTATATAGCTTTAAAGGTATTTAAGTATTTCTATAATATATTAAATACTTTTATAAGTATACAAATAGCTTAACTCATGTCATTGTGTATTTTTCGTTTTGAGGTCCTTCCTCATAAACTCCTGTCATAAAAATACAAGTAAGTTATCAACTTATACACCTTTAAAAATGTAGACTCACAAACCTTTTAATGATTAAAATAATGCAGTATTATTAAAATTTATTTTATAAATATAAAAGGTACATATCACACATTACCTGTTTCTTTTCCATTTTTGCCTTGATGTCTCTTGCTAGTGTAAAAAATGCATACTCCACATTTAGTGAGTCTTTTGCTGATGTCTCTACAAATTTTATTTGATATTCTATTGCTAATTGTTCACCCCTTTCTTTTGAAACCTACAAAACAAAAACAATAATTAAACTTTATTTGTAAAGTGACAGAACATAACAATTTCATATAAATATAATTATAAATTTGTGTTTGTAAAACAGTATGAAGTAATGTAGTCTACAGAACTTCATTAGGGGAAAATTTGTGTAATAAGGAAGATAGGTATTTATATTATTATGCTATTCAACTATTTCTATGTTGAGGTAACAATAATATGTGTTTAGGACAGATAATGGGCAAAAAAACCAATGTTTCCTTTCATAAGAGGAAACATCTGGTCAGTCCCTGACCTAGGGAAGTGAGGGACAGGGAGAAAAATCATATAGGCCAAGATACACAAGGGTTGTAGTGCCTTAAAAGCAACCATCTGAATCCCAGGAGTAGCAACACACAGAGTGCAGACCATTTCAATAGAATCTGGCAATCAGACAAACAAACAAAGCTATTTATCTTCTATTATATTTTACTTTTCAATCAAAAAGATAATGTAATATCAATAGTGAACAGAACATTACAACCTTAGGTAGGGTTACGTTACCTGTCTCTTAGCATCCAAATCACACTTATTGCCCAATATCATTTTCTCCACATCAGCACTAGCGTTTTCTTCAATGTTTCTAATCCAATTTTTTATGTTTTCGAAACTTTTTTCATTTGTAACATCATAAACCAACATTATGCCCATTGAACCCCTGTAGTAAGCTGTTGTTATTGTGCGGAATCTTTCTTGGCCTGCTGTATCCCTAAAAAGTAAAAGTAATCATATACCATAGAAAAGAAACAATGCAACCAAAGTAAATAATGAAACTAAGCGTAAATAAATGCATACATAAAACTTACCATATTTGTAACTTTACTTTTTTACCTTCGAGGTCTATCGTTCGAATTTTAAAGTCAATGCCTGTAAACAGTCAAACGTTAAACAAGAGTCAACTAATTAAAATTAGTGTGTATGATGTCATAAACAGTTCATTCGTTTAATATGATAAGGGCTCCTGCATTGAAGAGCCCCACCCTTCCACTCGAAACGCTTAGCCATACAAAAACACCATCAACAATGAAGCAAAAAATATACTTGGATGACAATTACGTATAAAAAATACAACTATTCTGACAATAACCTTTGATACAAAGACTCGAGCCACTTACCGATGGTTGATATGAATGATATATTGAAAGCATCTTCTGAAAATCTGAATAATATAGATGTTTTCCCAACTCCAGAATCACCTATCAAAAGTAATTTGAATAAATAATCGTAAGTTTTTGCCATTTTTTACAACAATCTGATTACAGAACATACGGCCTCACATTTGGCATTTTTGAGTAATCGATAGTGATGCGATGCCTTGCGACATGGTACAAAACTGAGTAATGTAGTACAAAGGTACAACGTCCTGAAATATCGATAAAATATAAGCAATATCGATTTTGATTCTACAAGAATTAGTCACACATGGTCAAAAGTCAAAAAATGTGGTGTTTGTGACACTGGCAAGTTTAGTTCTCTGTGGATACAGGTGACAGTTTATGTGGTGTTAATAAGCAAAAAAAACGTCAATTAATTTGAAATTTTATAGAAATTTAATTTGTTATTTGTAAATAAATTTAATTCGTTAAATAACCAATGTATTAAGGTACCATACAGAAATGTTTTACCATGTAAGTAACCATGTCTCACGTATAAAATCGTAATGATTTCACAAGTTTAAAGAGTTATCTTATTAAAGAGTTAGTCCGATAAACAAACGTTTTTGTCTCTAGATATCGCTAGAACATGAAATACTTTTGCATCCTCGGTACTTCGGACCACAATTATTGGACACGGTGAAACAGAAACTATACTTCGAAGTCGAGGGAACTTGTACCGGCAAGTAAGTAACATTTATATTTTAAGGTTATTATGTATTTATATTTGTAGCATTATCAAGTTCATCAACCGTTACAATTCATATGAGAAGGATTTAAGGCTTAGTCCACCACGCTGGGCAAGTATGGGTTGCGAACTTTACCTACATGCCTTTTGAGTCTACCATAAACATCAAAGCTAACTGGTTACTTGTGTAAACAATTTTGACAATTGTGTGCTATCTCATGTTTACATTTATTCAATGTAGTTTTAAAAAGGAAATTCAGTACACAAATACTTTTTGGAACCTTACCTTATAACTGTTCTGCATTTTAGATATGGATTTGTTATAGCAGTGACAACCATAGATAGCATAGGACATGGTACCATACAGCCAGGCATGGGTTTTGTGGTGTATCCTGTGAAGTACAAAGCCATTGTGTTCAGACCTTTCAAAGGAGAAGTGTTGGACGCTATTGTTACTCAGGTTAATAAGGTATAAGACTTTTTATTATTATATTTTATGATAGCATTTAAATTTAGTTAGTATGTGGTTTGATTAGTATACTTATATAGTTGTCTATACTTGAAATTGGTTAACGCACCTAACTTTCAATATTTTCACTATCACTTTCATTTTTAATTGTTTTATGAGGCTTTTGTTAAGTCTTGAGAGTTCTCCATAACATTCTGAAACACATTAAAAGTTACTGGTGATTAGCTAGCAGGTTGGATCATTGTCTCTTTTATTTAGAAGAATACACTTTTGCTCAGTAATGATAAAGTATTGGGTTAGTGTTCATTGAAAATCCGAAGCAAGAGATTAAAATTCAATATTTAAATAATATCTGCTTAAGTGCTTAGTTGTTGATACAGACCTCATGTTTGTTTGAATTTTTTTTACAGGTTGGAATGTTTGCACAAATCGGACCCCTCAGTTGTTTTATTTCACATCATGTAAGACGTTTAAAATATTTTTTATTGCTAACTTGTTTAATGTGAGTGCTGATAGATTACTTTTGTACTCTTAATTCATATTTCAGTCCATTCCCGCTGATATGGAGTTTTGCCCTAATGTCAATCCTCCATGCTTTAGGAGTAAACAGGAAGACAATGTCATACAGGAAGAGGATGCTATCAGACTGAAGATTGTGGGTACCAGGGTTGATGCTACTGGCATTGTAAGTATTCTAAATATAATATTTATACTCAGTAAATGATCCATACAGTCAAAATTGCTCTAATTTTTTTATATCACTAATATGTGCCCAGGAAAGTACAAAGAGTAGTAAAAGAATATGAATTAGTGGGCCCCAATTTGTACACGTTCATTAACTTTCACTGACTAACAGAGGAATTATGGAGGGATGTGCAAAGGCATCAATGCAGTAAATATAATTGGGAATAAATGGTTAATTTGGTGCTGCAGTTGCACTTATTTTTCAAATATTATGTTTTTGTAATTCTTATTTTTTTTATTTTACAGTTTGCTATTGGGACTCTTATGGATGACTATCTAGGCCTAGTGACACAGTAATTTAAAGTAGGTAATTTAATTTTAAGTGTAATAAAATATTAATAAATTTTTCTTAAATAAAAGGCATTCTCTTTTATTTATCTTTATTTGGCATTCAAATAATTGGGTAAATTCCATATGCAATGTAACAAAAACAATTCATCAAAAAAGGGCAAAATATTTGGACACTCTCAGTCTATTTGGGCAGTATGAGTGGTGGTTACTAACCTGATTGCTCAGAGGTTTAATTCTTAAAATACAACCTTATGTCTAAATAAAGTAGATATTCATTAAAAATACGGTGCTGAAAAACGTGAGATAAATTTTATAGAATCACAATAAAATTTCTGTCCTTTTTAGGGGTGTTCATGGCATTGAAGTAGATTTCTTTAGATTATGAATATTATAATCTTAGCATAGTTATTAGTTCCCACAAAAGACCAAAGAAGTACAACTTATTGTATAACCTAATAGAATATATAATATTTATTGAATGCCAAACTGCAATTACCATACCATAATGATATATCAGACTACAAATGCTAGTGTAACTCATTTTAGAACATTCCTAGACAAGCATCATAGACAAACATTTTTTTTAAATTATAACATACTATTTAACAAATATATGTCCTCTTACCAAGTATTTACTAAAATGAGTTATACTGAGCATACATTAATTTCACCTGAAAGAGTATAACATATTATATTATTTCCTATATTAGTTTTAAAAATTATCATTATGTACAAAAAAAAAATTCAGTTCAAACATTAATTTTGTCAAAGGTGAATGATTCAAAGGGACGATTCAAAGTCTTTGGTGTATCAATTATATACAAAATTTACGTACGAAATGAAATAAATAACCTAATTAATTGTATTATTATTGCCCACGCTTAAACAAAATATGGCATCAAAATAAATAATACTCAATAATGAGATCAAAACACAAACTAAATAAGAAAAAAATATATCCAAGCACCAAATAGGCCTAACGTAAAGAGTAGGCTTTGAGCATGAGTCAACTTTAAACTTTGTCATAAATACCGTTGAGAACATGCAAATTATGTCAACGTCACATTCATAAAAAAGCATCGTTTAATAAATGCTTTGATATATCTAGATTTAATATCCATTATAATAATTTATACTTTATTTTATTATAAAATATTGAGACATAACATTGTGCAATATAGAGTAATAATATGCATGTTAGTAAATATTTTGCAACAGTCAGTAATTATTTTGCAGTCATAATAAATTTGCACAATTCACTCATTGAGCATATGCTGACAATAATGTAGAATGAACAGCTAGCCTGATTGAAATATAAATGTCGTCTGAATATTTTTATTACTAGCCAGTTAGAAATTGCGTTGTTAATTAAATTCATTGAACGCCATATTAACCACATAAAAGGTGGTAAAATTCAACAATAACAATTATAAATTATCCAATTTTATAATTGAGATAAAACAAAATGTTTTTAATAATCGATCAATAATGATGATAACTTTTAAATTGTGCATTGTGACATTTTCAATCAGGCTAGCTAGTTTTCTGTAACACTTTGCAACACTCGCAAGGCACAAAACAAGACTTCAGGACAAACAGACTATCTAGCCTAAGTATATAAGTCTATAGTTAAGTGTACTCCAGTACACAGGAAACATTTGACAAAGCAAATAAATTTGTAACAGATTAGGAATTACACTGATATGAAACGTTAATAATTATAATATCTATTCACTAGGGAGATTCACTTACAGCATATTATTATTGCTGAAATATGCTGTAGGTAAGATTAGTTAGGTTTACCGTGGGTTGGCCTACATTTAAATATTACCGTATCAATAGTTTGTGATCCAATTAATGTTAAAATATAAGCTTGTGATCATTGAATTTGTTCAGTTAAATTGAAACCTTACAGACTGACTGCATGTCGTGTCGCCTACACAAACAGTTTTATGGGTGTCTTAGGCGTCGCACAGAAATAAGGCCTGTAACAATATTTGGACACAAAAAATCGATACATCAAGATCTTAATAGTTAACCATCGACTAGGAAAGGGGTAAAGATTCGGACATTACGAACAATATCTAACATCTGAAACATCTTAACAATATTAACGCTCTATAACACTAAGCTGCGATCCAATTTAATCAATATTTCAACACCATTATATATTAATAATACTGATATAATTTATTTAAAAGGAGGTCTAGTAGAGATTATTATCTATGGTTAAAGAATGGAGGAAAATTGAATTACACTATAACTTGTAAACTTGTGCTTCCCCGTCCTCAGGCAACTGAACATCGTCCTTCCTGACACTCTTAATCCAACACCACTTATATCTTTCCTGCTGTTGTTTGAAGTAAATGTGGGAATGCATTCTTATTAAATTATCACAGCCTTAAAAAACCAAGATTAAACATGAAGTTAAGTACTT
>DWQL01001231.1:0-11967 GCA_018231265.1 Noctuana haematospila | reverse complement strand
GACTTAATTCTTAAAGTACTGATCAAAGTATGTGAAACGTCTACAATGTCTGGATCTTCTTGACCATCTCTACGGAGTTTGTATTTTTTTAACTTTTTCTTTAATTCCTTATTGCATTTAGGTTTAAAAATATTTTCTCGAGACTTCAATATATGATTGCGGCGATTACACGGCACGTTGTCGGCTATAACAGATCTCCCATCCATCAATAAAGTTGACATCACTATACTCACCTAAAACAGGATGATAATAAATTATACGAAAATCCATTTAACTTTAACTAAAAGTTTATCTAATAAAAAAAACTTAGTAAGCTTACTTGCCATTCATAGTTAGGATTTGCAACACATGATTACACTTATCCACACACTTCTTTACTAGGCTAAGGATATTAGTGATACATAGGTTTACTCCAACGTAAGTATTTTAGAAACATTCGATTAATATTCTTTTTAAATTGAAATAAATAAAATTAATCCGAATTGGCGCCTTTATAAAATGCACAACGACAGAGAACGACATAATTCAATTGTGACAGTGACTCAGTGACATTAGACAAATGTCATAACTGATGATTAAGTATCACTAAGTAGTCTGTGTAAATAATTCAAAATTCTATTAATACTGTACTTTTCTGGTAAATCTGCCTTGGCTATGCTCTATCTACGCTTATTTACGTATAAGCATAGACAGTCGTACGTATGTGTATGAAGCATCTCTTCTTAGTCTGTGGTTCATTACCATCGAGATAGGTTGGTAGTACTTCGTTTACGTACAGTGTGTACCTATTACTAGTATATAGTGTATTATCTATGGTACCTACTAATAATGCCAGCAATCTCCACGTATATTGTATGTAGTGTTATTGTAAGTAGTCTGTGGTTATTATATATATACATATACTCTTGGGCCGTGCCTGACTGTCAGCTCCTGTCTAAAGTGTCTGACGCTGACCTGTCATTAAAATCTAAAATCTGACGAAGATTCTAGGGACGGAGGGCACGGAGATTAAATTAAATCAAATTTTAACCGTGGCTTAAAATATTTGCACAAACATCTGAAAAAATGTCTTCAAAAGCCCTCGCCACTCCTTTGATTCGCAATGTTTCGGTAATAAATTATTACGTTTGTTTCCTCATATACTCATATGTCAAAACCCTGTTATGTAAAAGCAAATCAGTGGTAGTATATAAAAAGCTACATTCTAGTGCTATAGGATTCACTTTAATTATCGTTCGTAGATAAGAGGATATGCGCAAGCCGCACCAGCAATTAAGAAGGATGCCAGGATTCAAACTAGTGTCCTGCCCAATAAGACTTTTATTGCGGCCCTTGATAATGGCTCCCCTGTTACAAGAGTTACTGTGGCATTCAAGTAAGTTTTAATAAAACATGTTTACGCACTCGACCTTCCCATTGTTAAAATAAAGAAAACGAAATTTTACTACAATTGCATATTAAATTTTATTTTTTAATTAATAAAACCATCTGGAATCTTGGGATTTAGAAAGAAATTTGTAATGTTTAATTCCGTTCCCAGGGCAGGTTCACGTTACGAGCCACTATCTGAATTGGGTCTTTCCCATGTCCTGCGTTCAGCTGCTGGTCTTACCACTAAGAACTCAAGTGGATTCATGATTTCTCGGAAACTTGCTCAATTGGGTGCTTCCTTCTCAGCCTCTGGTGACCGTGAGTTTGTGTATTACACCCTTGAAGTAAGTATTGCCACCAATACTTTTTTGAATAATGTGAGAAAAAGGGATCAAGAATTTTTTTAAATTTAATATAATAATTTTCAGAATTTTTATGTACAATGTATGTGTAATAATGTTAAATTTTGTTCACAGGCAACCCAAGATAACATCCAACAGGCTGTGGAGTACCTGAACAACATTGTGTCCAACCAGGAGTTCAGGCCTTGGGAACTGAGTGATAACCTCCCCCGTTTGAAGTATGACCTGGCACTACTACCGCCTCAGGTTAGAAATTTCTTATACACAGTATTGTGTCCCACTGTATGTCCAGTTATGGTCTTAGCAATAACAAATCTTGATTTAGCGATATCATTACATTTTATACTTACTGTTTATATAATGGTCTGATTTATATTTGGGGTTTCTTTTATATTACATATATTAATACAAATTTTTAGTAACCTGGCAGCAATATTTGTTTGTGCCTTAGGTAAAGGAATGATAACAATATATTATAATTGCTTCTTACAAAGGTTTATGTTATAGAATTTTTAATCTCTGCCTTTATT
Source organism: Noctuana haematospila (assembly GCA_018231265.1). NCBI lineage: Eukaryota > Metazoa > Arthropoda > Insecta > Lepidoptera > Hesperiidae > Noctuana > Noctuana haematospila. The sequence continues at coordinate 9,704 of DWQL01001231.1, read as the reverse complement.
GCTAAAAAAGTGTGTCGATTGTTAATTATTTTCAATGACGTAACAATTAATCATTAATATGTTACAGGTCCGTGCTGTAGATCTGCTCCACAAGGCTGCCTTCCGCCGAGGTCTGGGCAACTCCCTATTTATTGCGCCTAAGAGGATGGGTAGCATCAGCTCCGAGTCGATGCAACACTATGCCAGCTCAACCTTGACTCCTGACCGCTGTGCTGTTACTGTTGTTGGTGATAATCAGGTAAGCATTTCAAACAAAAGGGGCGAAGCAAGCCTGTTTTAGTGTTTTGGCTTGCGAGGTGTGGCTGCCTGAGATACTTCTACAGCTGTTGCAACACTCATTTTATGAAATTAAAAAAAACATTTCAGGATAGAGCTGCACTTGTTGCTCAAGCACTCCAGTTGCCTTCTGGAAGCCCAGCGCAAGCAGAAGCTTCCACTTATTATGGCGGTGAGCTGAGGTAATATATTTTCTCTTTCTTTTTATAGCTCACTAAGCCTTTGGGCCTCATATGCAATTTAATTGCGATTGGTTGATTGTTTTGACAAAGCATATTGATGCTGATTGGTAAATGTCACAATATAGTTACTTTTCTACCAATACTATAATTTTTAAAGTTGGCATATAGTTTCCGTATTAAAAGAATGTATGGGATATTATCTATCATCCTTTCTTTCTCAGTTTTTAAGCAATAAAAGATAGAGTCGTACATGCAAACACTCATTGATATGTTTTGTGATTATTATAAAGTCTTACTTTTGTTACATGATTGTGTGCATATTCCACACTACAACTTTCTTTTATTTAACAAATAATAATTTGTGTACGCAGGAAGGAAATAGGGGGTGATTTGGCGCATGTGGCGTTGGCTGTACAGGGAGCTCCTGCTGGCTCGCCTCAAAGCCTTGCATTGGCTGTAGCTGCTAAAGGTTAGTTGTATGTAGCATTTTCAGGGTTCTACTTTCTAGGATGAAGATAGCATAGTGACAGGCGGCATTCCCATGCCTATTGCATTAGCTGTTAACTATTCTTTAAACAAATTTAAATATTAATGCTTGTTTTAAAATGAACAAAGTTGTCAGAGAAATTTGCAAAATATCAAAAAAGGCAGGATTTTATGTGGGCGGGACATCCTGATTTCCCTATGTATTTACGTTTACTAGGTAGCTAAGTATATTCGTGGAGGTACTGCTCCCACACCCTGATATTTTCACTTGTATTATTGGTGTTAATTACTACTACAACTACAGGATAATTATTGATATTATGTGTTTCTAACATTATGTGAATGTTATTTGATGAATGAAATGTGTGATATTTGAAAATGGCTAATAGAAAAGTTAATACAAAAATAAATTTTAAATTGATTCTATTTTTGTTCCAAGCACTTGGTAATGGCCCAGTTACCAAATGGGGGGCTGACAACTCTCCATTAGGTAAGGCGGTTGGCAATATTGGACCCTTCGCCGCCGCTGGTTTCAACGTCTCATACACGGACAATGGTCTGTTTGGTGTCGTACTCTCTGTGCCTAAGGACGAGGCTAACGCAGTAAGTAATCTTATTACATACAAATATATCTGACGAATTTTCAGAAAATAACAATTCAAAACATTTTATTCATCTCTAATAACATAAATATATTTTATAATAACTTAAATAAGTAAAAATGTATATAACTTAGCTCGGCCCTCTATTAGTTAAATCAAATAGAGTCAAATAAAATTATTAATCAAGTATATAATTTATCTGTCTACACAGGCAGTAAAGGCTGTTGGTAAAGTCCTGAAGAGCCCCAACCTTAGTGCTGATGCAATCAAGGCAGGCAAGAATCAGCTGAAACTGCAAGTCTTGTGCGAAGGCGACCAGAGCTCCTCTCTGGCGGAGTCTCTTGCAGCACAAGGTTTATACACTGGAACTGTAAAGTCAACGGTTGACCTGGCTAGGGAAATTGACCAGATTTCAAGCAGTGACATCTCACAGGTAATTGTCATAATTTTGTTTTGTACTATCCAATGAAACGTAAGGTATTTCAAAAAATTTACTGAAAAACACACCCCTATAGCTCTACATAATATTAGTAGTTCAACAGAAAAAGAAGAAGACAGAGTTGACAAATGAATAACTTTACATTTCCTATTGTTTTGTGCCATAGCATAAAATTGATTATAGTATTATAACTATATGTAATAGTTATTTCAACCTTCATAAACCTAAGGACCAAATTATTACTAGTACATACATTAAATATAATTAGGTAATTTTTTTTTTACCTTGTTTGGTTACTGGACTCCATGACATCCAACATTAATTAGACCCAATGTATTTTAACAATGGCAATGACAGATTTCTGACTTCAAACATAAGTTTAATCCTTTCTGATTGCTTCTCCTTGATCCTTGCTGATTAAGCAACATAAGTAATGCAAGCTTTGAGTTCTAACATTTTTCCCACTTAACTAAAGTTTAAAAAAATCTTCCAGGCTCTTTCAAATGCTGCGAGGAACAAAGTTTCAATTGGAGCCGTTGGCAACCTTACATTTGTCCCGTATGTGGATGAACTATAAGTGGTTTTATATTAGAAAAAAAAGTTAATACAACAGTAATTGTAGTGTATAATTGTTTTATTGTAACTTATTGTTACCTGAATAAAATCATGTTGCTTATAATTTGATTTTGTGCAAGAATTAATGACACCAAATTATAATTTAAAGTGATTCAACATCTAGCCAATGAAAATAAATGGATTTAATAATTTGTACTTTTTATTGAAACCTATGGTAAGATTGGTAAGTACATACTACAACTACAACTTGTGAACATTTAAATTAGAAGTCTTCTACGATAATTCAATTAAAAAAACTTTCGTTTTCCTTTGGTTCTTTATAATTTTTAATTTGTCTAAAGCAATAAAAATCATATTTTTACAACATTTATTAAGTACATCCAAAATCAACAGTAGATTAAACAAAAGTAATTTTTCTAGTTTATGTTGAGATGTACCTATTTCACAATTTTTGCAACAAAATCTCTGATAAAATACAGACCATCAACTAATTATTGTTCATTATCACTAATAATAATTACAGTAATATATTGTATTATTATTATGTGTAAGACAATAATTCAAAGCAAAAATCTTTATCAGAATAGTCTTCTTATAAATAAGTAAATGGCTTAATAAAATGCAGATTCAATCAGATTTGTAAATAAAAACCATATACCTAATAAACTCATTGCACTTCTGCTTCATTTAACAACATATTTGGAATGCCTTTGGAAATTGGGAACTGCCTGCCAGTCTCCGGGCATGCCAGGTGTCCCTCTTCTACTTCCACCTCCATTAAAACTCTGTGGGCTTTCTTCAAAAATTCTTCATCTTCTTCATATTTTGGTTCAACAGTTTGAGGAAGTCCCTCGCTATGTCCAAGCCCGTCTGCGGCCTTCCAAAGCACGTCCCAATCTACTTTAGGAATCATGCGTATTATAAATTCTTGGTTAAAATCTACTTCAACCACTTTCACGTCGGTAGCGATTATTTCCAGTGGATATCCAGTCAGCACACCCTTTAAACATTTAGATGTTAGCATATTATGTGTAATGAGCTTCATTTTTGGTGAAGAAAGCTTTTATTTTGAAAACTATTTAATAATATGTCTACAGTTTTACATAAGTCTCGACTTTGCGACTTTCCTTTCCTTCTTTTTTATTAGTTTGACACACCACTCACAGACAGAAATGACAGAATCACAGAACACTAAACTCCTCTCGGATACCACAGTCAACAAGTGACATGACAGCTGACAGCACAGAACTTCACAAAGGTATTGACAGAGAAAGTTGTTGCACTTTATTTGGAAGTACATTTATTTTGTTAAATGCGATAATTTATTCAGTACATAAACTACGTACGCCACACAATAATGGCCATGATTGGCAATATAATATTGGAATAGAATTTAGAATTAGAATACGTCAATGTCAAGGTACATCCCTAGTTTGTATTGCGCCACAGACTACTTAGATGTGGTTTTCTGCATAGACGTTTGGGATTTTTGGTGGAATATAGTGATTGGTTGGCCCCATATGTATATAATATAATGAAATTGTAATGTACATATACTATATAGTGTATTGTCTGTGGGTTGGCCTGTGCTGGTTTTGTAGTCAATATAAATTTTACTAAATATTTTAATTAATAACTCCGTGTTGTCCTTGTTACGATTAGTTTTATAATTATTACTTCTAATTCGTCACTTCTTGATAGTTTTTTATGTGATGTGATACATTATTGGCTGCACTTATGGCCGATGTGTGTGAATCGAATAAAGACAAAGAATCCTGTTCACAGGTTATTCTTTCTCAAATGTTTCAATCGAAAAATTGTATCATAGAAGCTGATTTAAATAAAACGTTTCCTCCTAGTAATGATGAATCCGATGTCACAACTGGTTCCCTTGGTAGTGAAAATGTGGTGAAAGCTGCTACAACTGTAAATTCTAGTGCAAAAGTAAATGTTAACCCTGTTCCGAGTGCCACATCGGAACCAACAATCGTGAATGATAAACAAGAAAATAGCAGTGATAAACTTAACAATACCAATAATGAGGCGTCACCAAAGAAAAAGAACTCTAAGAAAAGAAAAAACCGTTTGCTGCATTTACAAATGCCGCCCAACGAACATCAAAGCGATGCTGACACAGGCCCAGCACAGGCCAAAGTTCCCGAGCAAGCCACTGCCAATGACTATGCTGCACGCATGCTACAAAACGAGAGACCCCCTGTCCAAGAATTCTTCATGAAATTCATTACACCATTATATGCTCCTACTAACTCAAGTTACTTGGAAAACCTCAAACACCATCCAAATTTTCAAATTGAAAGCATGGGTCAAGTACCACAACAAGCAACTAGTGTTCCTAATTCACCTGCTTTTCTTCCTGGGGTGCCACTTCACTCTGGCAGTTTCCCTAACAGCCCTGTTATGATACCAGAACCAACTTCCCCCAGATATTTACAGAATGCCATGCAACATCCTCTGCTCAGCCAGAATATTACAACGATGCTACAAAATAACTTAAACCAAGCTCAAATAAATATGATGAGAAATTATTGGGTGCCTTACTTACAACCAAATCCATTGATTGGGAATCAGCAAAATAACAGAAAGAGAAGGGGAAAGAAATCTGATGGTCCTATTATTTTTGATCCTTATATACTCTTAGAAGAAGTTGAAGCAGGCTTAAAGGACAATTCTTTAACTGAAGGTATTATAAGAATTAACCCAAAACAGTATCAACATGCTTACATATCTACTAATGATCGTTCTGAACAAGACATTTTTATTGATGGGTTGAAGAATCGCAATAGGGCCTTGGAAGGGGATGTTGTAGTTGTACAACTTATTAATGAACCTGATACTGAGGATACTAGTGATCAGAAAAACAAAAAAGGAAAGGTAATATATATAAAAGAAAAAGTACATAGAAGAACTTGTATTGGTACCTTAAAGTTGATGACAGATATGAATAGACAAAAAGCACTTTTTTCACCTCGTGATGCTAGGATTCCTAGATTAATTATACCATTCACCAGCTGGCCAAATAATTTCTATAAGGAGGCTGAGAGATACGAAAATGTTCTGTTTCTTGCAAGTATTGAAGAATGGACATCTTCAAAATATGCAAATGGAAAAATTATTTCCCAAATTGGATTGTCAGGTGACATGGAGGTTGAAAGAAGGGCTATATTAGCAGAAACAGACTTAGATGTTACTCCATTTGGACCTGAGTACAGGCATTTGTATCCTCGCCTTGATTATAAAATACCAGAAGAGGAAATAATTAAAAGAATGGATTGTAGAGATATGTGCATTTTTAGCATAGATCCGTTCAATTGTCGTGACATTGATGATGCCGTTTCATGCATTAAACTTCCTAATGGAAACTTTGAAGTTGGTGTCCATATTTCTGATGTAACACACTTTTTGGCTGAAAGTACAAAATTGGATGAGAAAGTTGCAGAAAAAGCAACAACCATTTATTTGGTAGAGAAAGCCTACCACATGCTACCAGATGAATTATGTATGCTATGCTCATTATTTCCAGGAGTTGACAAACTTGCCTTTTCTGTGTTTTGGGAAATGACTGAAGATGCTAAAGTTATAAGTCATAGATTTTCAAAGACAGTCATAAAGTCATGCTGTCAATTGGCCTATGAACATGCTCAGGCTGTGTTAGATGGAAAAGAGGATGTGGAAGGCTCATTTCCAGAGTTTTATAATGGTTATAAATATAGTGACATACATAACACAATAAAGACTCTGGGCAAGCTTTCGTCTATATTAAGAAAAACTAGATTTGAAACGGGTGCATTGCGTATAGATCAACCAAAACTTCACTTCACTCTTAACCCTGCAGATGGTATGCCTGAAGCTTATGAAATACATGAAAGCAAAGGAAGCCATCAACTTATTGAGGAGTTCATGTTGTTAGCTAATATGACTGTTGCCAACAGAATAATTGATGATCATCCAAAAATAGCCTTTCTGAGATGTCATCCTCCACCAAGTGCATTCATGATGCGTCAACTTGCTACTGCATTGAAGCCAGTAGGTATTGATTTGGATGTTTCATCAGCTGGTGATTTATACCGCTCGGTTTTACCACATATTGGACCGGAGGCTACAGATAGGGGAAAGGCTATGGTGCTAAGCATGCTCTGTGCTAAGCCTATGACTAGAGCAAAGTACTTCTGTGCTGGTGATGTGGAAAATGATGAATATTCCCACTACGCCCTAAATGTGCCTTTGTATACACATTTCACTAGTCCAATAAGGCGTTATGCAGATATAATGGTCCACAGGTACTTCAATTTCTATTCTTATGACAAACTTGTATTTTGTTTAGATCACTTGCTATATCAATTGCTATATTATAACAATAATTTGACGACCTCTGTGGTTTAGTAGTTAGTCCTGGGTTTGATTCCCAGCAAGGCAGAAATTTATATGATGAATTTTGATTTCTGTGTCTTGTCTGGGTGTTAGTGTGTCCATGGCACCCATAGTTACAACACAGGGAATCCTAGTGCTTCACATTCATAGCCTCTATGAGTGTGAATCATAATTTTTTAATACAGATGAAAAAGAATTACTGTGCAAGTTTTGATGTTTTCATACATCTCACAACCATTTCAATCATTATCCAATATAGCAAGTTGTGTCATATTGCAAATGATAAAAATTCTTTTGCTACAATTATAATTTCACAATTAAATATTGTGTAATAATGTGTAAACTTGTATGATTCACTAGTCAATAATATATTATAGTACATAAAAGTTTTTAACACTTGGAGAAATCAACACCAAACCTAAAAGCTATACTCATTAAAATAATAATAAATAAAATAAACGCTTCACACTCACAGCCCCACACCAGGAATCCCTGTCGTGAGTGCCATGGACACACACAAACACCCAGACCGCGAACATAAATCTAAATTCATCATTTAAATTTCTGCCCCGCTGGGGATTGAACCCAGGACCCTTCGAATGGTGGACGAGCATGGTAACCACTACACTACGCGGGTCGTCATTATTATTGCTGTTAAAATTTAAATACAGCAGCAAAGTTATTACTTTTAGCCAAAATATAAATTAGTATACCATTTTTAAATATTGTAATAAAATATTTTCCTTGCATGTTATGTGTATTTTGCAGGTTGCTGGCTGCAAGCTTAAAGTATAAGGATGTACCTCAATGGGAGATAGATTATGTGAAACTTGTTGCATCACAATGTAACAAGCAAAAGTTTAATGCTAAAAAAGCAGGAGAGCTATCAAATGAGTTGTATATTTTGAAGTACATTGAGATGAGGTCACCTATGATTTTAGAGGCGGCGGTAGTTGAAATTCGGGAGAAATACATAGATTTTATAATTGTTGCAATGGGCCTAAATAGAAGAATGTTCTTTAATGTAAGTATTTTTGTTACAATCACGTCTACTAAAATTAATGACAACAATTTACATACAAAACATTCAATTTATAGACAAGATAGGTATAGGTATTTTTATCACAACCAGTTTAAAACTTTTTTTTATCTGATTACTACAAAATAATAGGTATCTACGGCGGAAACAGGTACACGTTTATGAGAATCTCAGACAAGATATGTTATTAAAAACTTGTAATACATTATGTATTTAAGATCATCCATCTCCCATCTCGGTGGCCGCACTAGAAAATATCCCCCTAAAAACGACATTGATAAAGCTCAACCATACATAGTTCATACGCCGTATTCGAACATGTATTCGTTGTAGGAATTATTTGAAATTTAATAATGTTATGCTAAATTTATGAAACCAAATTTCAAAATTTTTTTCAGGATTTTCCCGGCAAATACGAACGAATAAATAATGAAGCTGGAAGTAAACTTGCAAAAATGGAAGTCACATGGAATGCCACCAACCAACATCCTTCTGTCAAACAAGTTATTGAGGTTTTCTCAGTAATTAAAGTAGAAATGTATCGAGATGAAATGTCTAAAGTTGGTATGCGTCTTGTACGACCACAATGACAAAGTGTAATAATTATTACATATTATTATAATATAGATAAAGATCATCTTTGATCTCTATTATTTTTTGACTCTACATGGTTTGATACACATTTTTACAGAAATTAAACAAGTGAAGGTACACGTGGGTACAATAATATTATAGTGAATGCGATTGTCATTATTATTATATTGATATAAAACACGAAACTGGTTATTGGGCATTCCGATCTTCAAGTTTATCTATACTTATAATAAATCTGTAGAGAGGTCAATTCTGTACATGAAATATATTTCCAAAATAACTATCATGGGGTGATTAGGGATCTCTGTCTGTCTGTTTGTCTGGATGTCTGTCTGTTTGTCTGGCTGTCTGTCTGTCTGTCTGTGTAACCGTTATAGAAACAAAAACTACTCGACGGATTTTAACGAAACTTGGTACTCCTTATTACTTGGTATTATTTTTCATTCTCCTGAGCTGGTTATAGTATACTTTTCAACACGCTACAATCAAATAGGAGCAGAGCAATGAAGGAAAATGTTGGGATTTTTTTTTTAACACGGGTGAAACTGCGGGACACAGCTATATGAAATTATTCTTATAAATTCTATCACTCATTGCTTTCAACCCTTTTTATGTCCCACTTCTGGGTACGGGTCTCTCCCCACAATCGCGAAAGACCTAGTAACTCCACCGCGCTGCTCCAATGCGGATTGGTAGAAATATGGATTAGTGGCCAAACAGTGTCGGTTGTCAAACTTAAAATGTCAAATTTTTTTTTTATTATTTACTATGTACACAACATACAGTAATACAAAAAACTTAAACAAAACTAGTACACAGGTACTACTTATTTCTAATAAAAATCTCTTCCAGCAGACCTGAGATGTATTAAAGATGTGAAAAATTGAAATATGTACCTACACGAATTTAGTTTGCACACTATACACACGAAATGTATAAATAAATATTAATTCTATAAATAGAAACATAATACCTACCTATATATACATTAGTATATACCACACCAATGTTTTCACAAAATTGTCAATATTATGTGATTATTATAACTTACAATAAAATATAGAATATTTTTCAGTATGTATTACATTTTTGCCATACAGGTTGAAAGCATGAAAGGTAAT
>DWQL01001230.1:0-11968 GCA_018231265.1 Noctuana haematospila | reverse complement strand
ATGACAATCCGTTAGTGTTGAACACATAGAAGGACATCTTGGCTGGTCCTTTGAGGTTTATAGGATTCCTTCGATATTTGGTTGTAAGCTTGGCAGATAAAAAACAGAAGTAAAAAAATCCTTGGTGCCTTGTGGGGACACTCTGTTGAGTGAAGCATATTTTAGGATCGAATACGTGACAAAGTATTCGATCTTAAAATATGAGGACCTTTCTATGAAATTAGACGCCGAATATGTGCATTTGATTAAAGAACTTTCACGTCTTATGAGAATGAACAACGAAGTCTTACTGCTAGCGACAGCTCTTTGCAAAGAACACTTGCGTTAATGGAATTTGGCTAAAATTCTCATTTGGCGCCTGCTCTTAACGTTTAACGATTAAAGGGTGTGATGATAACTTTTTGTTGATATTTATACATAATTTTCATTCATCACCACTTTAATATGCTTCTACTAAGCAAAGTTAGTCCAAATACCAAAGCTTAAAATCTGTGGTAGACATGATCAGAAATATATTATTGTTATAAGATACCTACATTTGTCACTTAAGTTATACTGAATGAAAAATTAATTCGGAAACAGTTTAAAACTAAAAAATAAGCATTGTATCAAAACCTACTCTTCATCAGACACACAGTTTGTCACAGAACAAATTTGCTAATAGGGTGAATTAATTGGCATTTAAGGGAAGGATTATAACTCAACCCTTACCTTTAGTGAGCCTAATTATTTACGTAATTACCCCATTCCCGGAGTCCGGTTCCGCTTAAAGCAGCATCAGATTAAATGGGTTTAGCTATGTTATTATCAGCTAGAGTCTAACTAACTTATCCCCGCGACTTCATCCGCGTGAACTTTAAAATCGGGGCCCGAAAAAAAAACTAAAAATCAATAATATAGAGAAAATTCCATATAAACTTCACCCTCTATTTCACCCCCTTGTTTAATACGTCTTCATCGTAGTAGCTCCAATCTTTAATTTCCGTTCAATCAGTCGAAAATCTAAGAAGATTTATACAAACTTTCATCCCCTGTTTTATCCCCTTAGGGGTGAAATTTATACGTCGCTACGCGATAGTAGCTTTATGTATGCAAAGTGTCAGACCGATCGGTTTAAAATTGACAAAGTTTCATAAAAACTCATCCCCTATTTTATCCCCTTAGGGGTAGAATTGATCAAAATCTTTTCTTAGCGGATGCCTACGTCATAACATCTACCTGCATGCCAAATTTCAGCCCAATCCGTCCAGTGGTTTGGGCTGTGCGTTGATAGATCACTATGTCAGTCAATCAGTCACCTTTGATTTATATATATTTAGATTTCATGGCAGTTTATACGAAGCCTTACGTCAAGAGAAACTTTATTTACACTCTTGAAGGTACATGAAATGAAATGAAAGAACATTTATCTTATAATTCTTTGTTTTATTTTAAGTTTTGTTAGTGTACTTAAGTAGTTAAATAAATTAATACCTTTAATGAATGCTCAATATTATGGATAGATATAGGAGCCGCCACGCCACGCTTTTTGGCTGACAGAAAAAAGCCAGCACACCCACAGCACTCTTTATATAACCAATATCGAATAAAAAATCTCATTAGAAGAAAGATAAATATAATCAAATGAACAATACAAATAAAACAAAAGCACCGTGTATATACTTCCTATGATTTATTATGCAATATGTCTGTATTTTAGTATTTCAACTTGGAATTTAAAAATTAAAAATCAGTGTATACTCAAACGATAATAATAAAGCAAGTTTAACATCAAAATTTTATGTTATAAACAACACGAACTTTCTGTCCCTCTGACAACAAAAAACAATGTAACCTTCTACTCAACATCCGGTCTTTGAGTTGACAAAATTCAATTTACATTCAAAATTCAAATTCTGCCTATCAATCGTAAATATTGTTAAAGATGAAGAACGGAAATAATTCGAATTCGTTTCCTTTCGTTGAGGAATATTAAATTCGTTTAATAAACGTTATTGCAACTGTATTTCTCGGTCCCCCAAGTAAATTCATTTCGGAAAACGCATTAGGATCCTCAATAATGGAGAGGGCGCTCCCTTGATTAGACCTAATCAAACAGTTGCTGTTATGTAGTATATATAAACCCTATTTGATGCACAAGTGAGGCACAAGACGAGGGATGTACGAATTAAAACAAATGACGAATTATGTAATGTATGCAAGAATAAATTATATAAGATTTAAGAGAATATGAAACAGAAATGTTGTAAATAATCAGAAAAATTATAAGCCACAGAAGATTTGATTGTTCTTTTTTTATTGTTTATGAACAACCAAGCCATCAAGTCAAATTCGGTGTTAACCACAGGATTAAAATAACTCACGAAACGGTAAGTAGGCGAATGAGCGTGGCATACGAGGCGGAGGCGTGGAGTCCTATGCTACCATGATGCCTACCTACGCTAACTATGATACGACGGGAAACCGTAAATAGTTATTTTATTACGAAGTTAACATAGGCTATATTAACAATAAACTACTTAATGTGATAGTTCGCTTGTGATATAAAACTTCGGCTCGACACATGGCACCTCCCCTGACCTCGACCCTTTAGATAGGGCTAATAAGAATTCTATAGGACTCACAGCTACGGACATTTCATTCCGACAAATGCATTAGACGCCATTTGCAATTTCAAGCTTTAGATTAAGCAATCTGCTCCCCGAAGACAATTTCGTTTCCAGAGTCGTTTGCGATATAAATGGAGTTGACCTTAGATCTAAGATAATGTTCGGCTTACAATAAAAACCAAGTTTTCAATATTCGCTGACTACCACCAACTTTTATTTCGTTTCCATTCAGACTTATCTGATCGTAAAAAGGCAATGGTTACACCTATTGATTTTTCTTAATCCATATTTGTACTGTTTGCTACATCTAGGTTTATCAATATATTTTTAATTCAGAAACATGATATCGTTAACATTTAACAAAATATTTCATCATGTATAAGAGCCGAAATAGTGATATAATCTATTACGAGGTAACTAAAAATATTTCTAGTTATACGTTGGCAGCATTCCTGTTATATCAGTCCTGGAAATGGCTCTCATTGCAGTCACGTAGTAACAAAAGTGTGCTGAGCTCAGTGAAGCCATCTTAGCAGTCACTCTCGAGACTGCAGATATTTTTATTTAATGTACCTACCTCGTATATTCAATTACTTGTTTAAACTAATAAAATATTATAGAAAATAACAAACAATGCACTGACTTGCATACATTTACTTTCCTTTAAAAATCTCCTAACATGACTAACTTGACTAAGTTAGGAGATTTGTATCGGGACAATACAGAATAGTAATAAATTCTAACACAATTCCTCGAAATCACGTAGTGTCTTAACGTACGGAAAGTAAACTTCGTGGATTCGCGTCGTCACCACTATTGAGTTTCCTCTCCGCACGCATTGATTTCTGCGAGAGAGATATTGCTGCGTTTTAGAATTGGAAGCTTATAAATTAAAAAGAATCATTAGGAATCGTAGATTACATTCTAGTAAACAATTTAATCTCTGATTAAATCGCATTATAACGAGCTGAGTAAGATATGTAGAGCGCGCAAGTGGTGACTACTTGGGAGATTACACTCTACATTCAATGAAAGGTCGCTGTATTTTAGAAATGAGAACGTTTTATCGTATTACGCTTAAATTTTGCTGCAAATCGATGAGTAAAAAATACTAGAATACATTTTAAAAAGTATTTAATGACGCGAATGAACTATAACAAATACATAGTTGAATTATTTCGCGAGAAATTCTTCATGCTTTATTATTTAAAAAGGATATCCAAATTGTACAGGTATTAGGTATTTCTCTATATCAATAAATTACACTAATATTCCACAATACTCCGATCACGTCGCAACATAACGTGTGGAAAATAAACTCGGTAGAACCGCGTCGTCACCACTCGGGAGATTGCGCTCCGCACGCGCTGCATTCAGCGAACGTTCACTGCATTTTAGAAATGGAAACGTTTTAACGTATTACAGTTCAATGTCGGTGATACTCGGCTATCGATTTAGAATCTCTAAAAGGCTAACCCTCACTTTAGCTTTGGAACGCTAGAAATAAAGGAAACATTGGTATCGGCACTGTATCGCCGGCCGTTAGCTCGTATTTCCGCGGGATGAATAGAATTCATTGCGTTCCAAACGTCAACAGTCGAAAAACGGCAGGGCAATCGACGTTTTGTTACAAGTAAATTCTCAAAGTACGAATTAATATTATTATTTTTTAATCTATAATATAATCTGTACATACTCGCATATTTACCTGCGACAAAGTGTACTTACTGTCAATCAAATCAATCAATACATGCTTAGACAAAGTGTGTGACAAGTTAGTGACTTCAACTGAAAACTTTGTAGTTTTTATACGGAAGGTAAAAATTGACACAATTTAATAGCATGGTTTAAATTTTTTGAGATCTAAAGACGAAATGATACCTGAATGAGATTGATCGAAAGATTCATATCTAGCTAATCTATCTACTTTTTGCTGTGGTTCTAATCAGATCAATTCAACAAGAGGTATAGACTCTGAATTACATTTTACACTTTATTTCTCTGTTTCGATTTATTTTGTTTTCATATACCTACCTAAAGATTTTGTACTGTTCGTACACATAATAATAATGCTTTGTTAATACCTAGATCGGCAAACGATGTTTGCACTAGTTTATTAAATCAAAAGCTCATCTAGGCACTCATTAAGATTTTCGTTACATCTGTTTTCAAATAAACAAATAATTATTAATAATTTGACGACCCGTGCGGTGTAGTTGTTACCGCGCCACTCCACCATTAAAAGGGTCCCGGGTTCAATCACCGGCGGGGTAGAAATTTATATGATGAATTTTGATTTCTGTTCCCGGTTTGGGTGTGTGTATTTGTCTTTGTATATGTCTATGGCACCCACGACACAGGGAATCCTAGTGTGGGGCTGTGAGTGTGGGAGAGAAGCGTTATTTTAATATAAATGTTTCCGGATCAATATTTTCTAGATTTAAAATCCTCTTCCACTTCCACAATAACTTAAAACCCCCTAAAACTTCTCAATCCTTTCTACAGTCGCCATCTTATGAGAGTAGCTCTCAACATTGCTATCACGTCGCGATCCTGCGCTGCATTGAGTGCATTTATACTGCACTGGTTTTATTATTATACTTGCATGCACTGAGGCAATGAGGGCATGCAATTTGAAGTCTCAAAGTTTGAGTAATAAGTTATACTTATGCGACCACTTCAAGTGAATACTTACTTATGAAGGACAACTATATATATAATTAAATAATAATAAATAAAAACCGCTTCACACTTCACAAGCCATACACATACAAAGACAAGTACACAAACACCCAGATAGATAATAGAAATCTAAATTCATTATTTAAATTTCTGCCCCGCCGGGGATCAAAACCGGGACCCTTTGAATGGTGGAATGGCGTGGTAACCACTACACCACACGAGTTGTCCCTGTATTGTCGTCTTTGTATTGATTGTATCGTCATTGTAGTAGGTACTTAATTATTAATTAGCGTTAATGTACTTTACAGAATCTAAATCTAAAACTAGAGACAAAACGTACATACTTGTAGGCATGCAAGAAAATTTTTTATTATATTCTTCAATATTTTATTTACGAGTACCTATATCTGGGGAATATCTGCATGAAACTGACATTTTATCGTTTTTATCTCTATAGTCTCATATAACTTTAGTAAATATAATTAAGTTTTTGCTTTATACCTATCCTTAACTTAGATAAATTACTACCAATTTTAAATATTTATAGGTCAAAACACGGATAAAAACAGTGATCTAGTTGTAGATCTGGATTAAATTTTAGAAATGGACCGTTTTAAAATAGGCCGATAGTGAAAAGCGACACTTCGCTCGAGAATTTCTAGTTGATAACTAAAACAGCGATGTAGATTTAAGAGCTGTTGCCGAAATACGGGCTGACCATTTCTGTTGAGAAAAGTTTCGACATAGTTTTAAAATATCATGCTTTGGAGTCGGGAGTTAGTCCTGTAGGATCTATGGCTACAATAAAAAAGTAAATATCAGGTCAAAAGTCGCATAACTTCTTAGAAATAAAATTTCTTAAGTATAATTATACCATTTTAAACATGGAGTCATTTTGATTAATGTTTTATCAAACGGTTTTGTGTCATTTCAACACATTTAACTATGTGTTGATATCCTATATTCTCTCTGTCTCTATATTGTCTAAAATGAACCTTATCCAATTCTTTGTTAAATTCTATAATAGAACTATTAATTGTTTGTTCAAATTAGTGACTGAATTGGTCACATAAATAATGCTTAAATAACGCTTCACACTCACAGCTCCACACTAGGATTCCGTGTGTCGTGGGTGCATTGACACATACTAAGACAATTACACGAACACCCAGACCGAGAACAGAAATCTAAATACATCATTTAAATTTCTACCCCTCCTGTGATCGAACCCGGGACCCTTCGAATGGTGGACTGGCGTGATAACCACTGCACCACGCGGGTCGTCACATTAGAATAAGAATACTTTGCGCTCGGCTAAAGCTAGCTGAAAATTATCGAAACAAACCTAAAGGTTTTACAAGATTTAACTTCAAATGATGACAACCGTCAAGTACTATACCTAAAATAATGTATGTATGTACACCCTATCTTAGCATTAGCACTGTAATCGAGCTGTAAAATCTCAAACAAAGTGAATCTTTATTTAAGCAAGTTTTCGTTTTTGCGATCGCTAATGGCGTCGTTCTCAAATGAGAATCGAAGCTGTACGTTATGCATTCAGTTAACCTGCGATTCTTTTGTTTGTATTTCTAGAGCGCAGGTAAAAGTAGAATGTTCGATTTTGTGTTCAAGTATTAATGCGGAGTTTGCATAAGCAAACACATTTATTTTAATCTATACTGAATTTATCTCGTATCTTATGCTAACCGTTTGAATACTTTTTGTAATATAAAAATACTATACACTTTGTTTAATGCTTGTTGCAACTAATTTATATCTTAGTTTTAGTAGGTACGAGTATGTGCTTTGTACTTTATCCATACGGTTAGATTATTTGCTGCAGTAAAATATAACGCTCGCCTGTCTGCAACCCTTCTTATAGCTCAATGATGGGTTGGTCTCTCCCCACAACCGAGGAAGGTCTGGATCATACTCCACCATGCTGCTCTGTTGTTGAAAAATGATATAAAAGAAGATGCTCATTTTACCTTTGCTCTACAGTAATGGATTCCAAAAAAAGCATGTGTAAAGGAATGGACAAGCAATAATCACAAAAGGGTTCAAGTCGCGCAATGCGCGGTTTCGGCTGATCCGCCATTAATCAGAAGCGACCTCAACCCCACACGGTATGTGGATTTTTATATACTATATATCTTACTATATCTCTTGTGAAGTGTGCAATATATTTTACCGTTTTATCGTTAGAACGCATGAGGCAAAGCTTTGGATATACTTATTTCTTACGTAATTACTCTGGCTCTACTACCCTATGCCTTGGCCTCTGACAGAGTGCGCCATTTCTTTTACACGCTTTTTTTGTTTTGAGACACTGCCCGCTAATTTTGGACTTTGAGACGCTGCAGGTCTTCAATGACCTCACTCTCCACGCCTTATGGGACTTCAATCCTTTGATACGCCCAAGTACGCTTACTTATTTCACTGTCCTGCATGGTCTAGTCTGTCTATGTAGTAATTTTCATGACACAATCATGCGTCAAATCCTTCATCACAAAGTTTTATGCACACATTATTAGAATCGCAGACATAAAAACATTAAATATTTGTTCCAGAATGAATACAAAATCAAATGTATAAACAATGTTTGGAGGGCGAAGTGCGTGGTCTCATTAATCAGCTGTAGACCCCAAGCTCACGTTGCGTCATCTGTGACGTATTACGTATTTTTGTCATGTAGGTCTCCCATCCTTCAGCAGTGAACGTCACGTAAATATTAAACGTCGTAAAATAATATTACCGGGTAAAATAAATAAAAAATATCTAGAAAATGTTATGACGAAATGGAATTTCTTTAAGTATTGAAATTATACTTAAAGAAATTCCAGTAAGCTCAGTTATTTAAGGACTGACTGGAGATTCAGTAGTGTATAAGGATAGATTATCTGATTAGAGATTTTAAATTCGTTTTACCATTCATCTCTAAAAGAATCTTTAATATTACAACAAAGTAATTGTGAACTCATCAACTGAAAATGTTTCAACCCTAATCCGATATTACCTTATTTATTACATATATCTAATCTAAAAGCGTGGCCATTTACACAAATCCCCTATACAGCCATTGATTGGGACATATTACAATATCCCCCCAATATTTGATGGTGCAAAAATGTAGCTATTAGAGAAAATCGAGCGTGACGTCATTATGTAGCATATGCTCACCTCGGCGCCGACCCCTGCGAAATAGAATTGCTCCCGTCGTGAAAGAAATGAATAATATATTTTTTTATAATAATGTATGATGGGAGGGCAATCCGAACAGATGGGTCTTTAGAATTTTCGATTTGTTTTTGTTTAGCAACTCCTTTATTACTTGGGTTGCGGTTAAAATCAAATCGATTGTATTATTGTGTGATAAAAGTTGCTCAAGTAGGTACATTAAAAATGGTTATAGACAATTTATGTTATAATTGACGACCCGTGTGGTGTAGTGGTGACCATGCTGATTCGACATTCCAAGGGTTCGACCTTTGTGAGTTACTCCATATAAAAAACAATGTCATAATAAAATGAAAAATCCTTATAGATAACATAATTCATACATTACGTACAGCCGAACATAGCCTTCGTCTGTATAAAGTCGGTGAAAACTACAAGCGATTAATAAACGTAGGCAAAAAAGGCGTAGACAACACAAGAGATAATATAACAAAAACACAATAAACACTAATAAAGTCTCCCTTTGCTACTTACCTATCCATATTGTGTAAACTTCTGTATATTACCTAATTGTTTTTGTATTAAATAAAAATGAAAATGTATCTACATAAGTAAAATTTAAAAAGAAACAAATCTCACTAGATTTTACTGTTAATCTTCACTACCTAAATGATTTTAATGTCTGTAAAGCTCTTTATTCCTATAAACAAAATAGACGCTGCCAGAATGAATGCCAAAGCTTATTAACATTTAATTTGGAGCTACAGACTCCTCAGGTGAGACTGCTGCTACAAAATTGGCAACATTCTAGGAATAAATGCTTAAGTAATTAAATTCTAGTATAGAAATTCGCAATACATTTGAATTTTACCGTGTATTGTAGTCGAGTAAATTATGAGTATTGCCCTTGAGGTTTATTAATAATCGTAAACCTTTTTAAAGAACAAAGTTGAGTTTTGAACAAAGTGATTGTCAGTGAATGTTACCGCGACTTATTTTTTAACTAAGCCATGTTAACTGACTGATGGTTAGTAGGACATTTACAAGTATATCTACAATTACCTTTTCGCCTATAAACATGAGCGACACAGAAAAGTAGCCAATGCGTCGATGTCTTTTTAACATTGCCACCTCTTATTGCCATAGTCCACCGGATTGACAATGGTGATCAAAAATATAGTCAAATATTTTCTAAGCCACATTTAATATCTCACACGCTATAACGTCCATCTAATAGGTACCTCTTTAACAATGAGCTAAGCTTATAATAAATTTACGTCACTGTATCGTATCACACTGTGATAATTCGACAGAATAGTTTATAAACACGAACACCAAAAGCCGCATTTGGCAAGTGACCCCAGGCGTCATTGAGCTGATGCGAAATTGGCAGCATTGGAACATAATTGCATTTTGTTCAAGCTAGCCCCCGGGGCGATGCGTTGAGCCCTCTGGGCCAATACGCAGAATTATCGACTGTTTGCCATGGCATTGAATAGCGGGGCGCTGCGCATCAACGGACTTGCCCCAACACAGAAGACTGGGGTGAACGGTCCAAATGTGATATTTTTATTACATTTTGTGGGATGTTTTTTTTCCTTATTTATGACGTCTTATGTAATTAAAGCGTATATGTTCCTTTTTAAGGAATTGTAATTTCATAGATTTTTGTTCCACGAAATATAGTCTTTTATACTTTTAAGTTTTAACAGAAAGTGCACGTTTCTAAAATTATTCTCTACCGTTGTTAGTACAAAACTCTTATGAAGTAAGTGGATTACGTATCATTCAAAGAAAAGGACTTGCACAAAAACCCAACGGGAATATGGAAATTATAAGCAAGTATGTATTTAAAATAGAATCGGGAGATTACCTCATACTCTTGGGAGTACTCACTTGCGATCCACTTGAAACCACTGTCCTTACCTGGAAATAAAAAGACAAGGTCATTGTTATAATAGGTATAATGTTACCACAGTTATGCAAAAAAATAAGTTAAATCTATTATATTATATTTATAATTATAAATACAAAACATATTTACGAATATATGTAAGTTTCAATAAGTTTCAATAAGTAAAAAATTGTAAATAAATCCCTTAAATAATAAATACAAGCATTATTACTGCATGGTATGAAAAAAATTCACATCTCCGTGGATAAGCTCGTTACAACAAAATTCGGCAAACAAAATTTATATACGCCTAGTTTGAGCAAACATAACAAATATGTTGGGAGCAAATATATATATTCATGCGGGCTTTGTTACACTTTGTTTGTCAAGTACACTTTTGTATGCATTTGTTAACAATCTGATTTAACTGTTTGAAAAACAAACGCAAAACGCATTAATCATCTTATTTGTATAATAAAACAAACATTCATTGTTAATGTTAGGTAATTGAATTAAAACTGAAATTGAATAAAGTAGTTTGTAGTTTTCAAAATAATTTTGAAATAAGAATTTCCTTTAATAACATATCTAGTTAATAGCTATTTAAAAGAAACGTTTTAACTTCAGAATTACGAATACTTTACTCAAATTTCTTAAGAATCGGTACAGCATTTTTGTACTAGTCATGTACTTAACTTCCGTTCATGTATTTCTATAATGACAGCAAGAAAGATTGTTAAAATGTATTGTTTTTAGCTAATGACAGGTATAACAATTAATAGCTGATCTATCGTAACCACTATCAACCTACTGAAGTATCACCACTGCTCACTGGGCACAGGCCTCTTGTTCGGGGGAATAGG
Source organism: Noctuana haematospila (assembly GCA_018231265.1). Lineage (NCBI taxonomy): Eukaryota > Metazoa > Arthropoda > Insecta > Lepidoptera > Hesperiidae > Noctuana > Noctuana haematospila. The sequence continues at coordinate 743 of DWQL01001230.1, read as the reverse complement.
TAAGGGAACCGCCATTTTGAAATTACCAGAAACTGGTCAGAAACTTTACAAAGTAAACAGATCAAAACAATTATCAAGTATGTATAATATGCATGTACGAGTATATTGTTTCAACGCTATTCGGCACCCTCTGTTGTTATTCAAGCAGGAAATAACTTTTCGTGGAATTCTCATTTATATTTGCACAAGATCCTTTTTAGAGGTATTTAATTAAATTCCTCAAAGTCAGCTCTAAATGTCAAACGTGAGAAACGATTCCTGCAGGATTCTGGAGCACAGCCAGACCTTTTTGTTAGGTAATAGAAAAAACGCCTACCGCTAGTAGAAATTCTGCCAAACTCTTACATTTGAAAATTATTTCCCTTAAGCTTTATGTATATTTAAAAATGATATGACAACCACGGAATGATGACATTTAGTATTAAATCATGTCCCTGGTTCTAATACTCTGTACTCGTTCAGATTAATAAATAAATAAATAAATAAACTTACAAATGAAAAAAAAATAATGTAGCATCCACGTTTTCTACCCAATGTTTAAACGACGTTTAAATTACGTACATAACGACTAAATTATAGTTTTCGACGAATCATTTGTAAGTACAACAATACATATTTTAAAACGAAATTTTAATCTTAACACTCATTTTTTTTTATAATATGAAGGAGCATGCAGGCCACCTGGTGTTAAGTGGTCGCTGCCGCCCATGGACATCTACATCCAACCTCAAGCAGGCTCGTGT
>DWQL01001229.1:0-11973 GCA_018231265.1 Noctuana haematospila | reverse complement strand
ATTGTTGTGGCCTAAAATAAATAAATAAAACAATTTGTTAACATCAGACAAATTGTAACGCAGAAAAAGCGAGGCAGTCGCGACAGATGAGACTATGCAGAAGCTATTTGCATACTGCCAAGAATATTTGATCTCAATATCATTACAGTTAAATGTCTACAAACCTTTCAAAGGAATTGGAAATGTAAAGCAGCGTCTGGAAGGGAGCGACGTCAAAGAATTCACAAATTGCAGCGCCGCTCTCGCTGCAGTTTCGCCCGCGGACACGGCCAACAAAGTCTTACTTAATATCCCTACGAACTTGAAATTAGAACTTAAACTTTAAAATGAAACTTAAATTCTGTAGTATTTGAAATATCATAATATCGGGTATTATCACTAGCTTATGCCCACGACTTCGTTCTCGTGGATAATTAAGTGGACCAATCAATAACGTTGTCCCTCTAACTCCAACCTCTAAAAGGGTAAATTGGGGAGATAAACGTTGTAAGGAAATTGTCTAATTTCTGGACTTAACATTACGAAAATTGGTAGGTACTTATATTAGGTACTGATTACAAAAAATACTACTATATTTTTTGATCCACACGGACGAAGCCGCGGCAAGTAAGCTAGTCTCTTATATTACCACTAAATAACAATTTCATTTCCTGTATAATATGTTAGGATAGAGAAATAATGGCGAACAGGATTGATGGACGCCGAAAGTCAGATTCATCAATATTCATTGCAGTGTTTGCATTACATTTTACACTGGCATTAGATTGGCTGCGCTCGCACTCGCCACCGAACCCCATGGGATTGAAATTCACTGCAGTCACATTCCAGATTTGAATCTTACGTGGTATACCGAACATATTCTAAATTTAAAAACTTATATGCACTTTCTTGTAATCCTTACAGCTCTACATGATTCTCTTACGGGAACTGTGATGTGAAGCTCAAAGATTAAAGGCTTTCTAGCATTACACTCTTGCCTTCAACCCTTTTTATGTCCCACCGCTGGACACGGGTCTCTCCCCACAACCGAGGAAGGCCCGGAGCATACTCCACCACGCTGCTCCAATGCGGATTGGTGGAGTTCTATAGTAGTATAGTTCTGTTCTATAGTACTCTTATGTATTCTATGTTTGACTCTAACTTTGCCTGTCCGTCCCGTCAGTGCGCACCGACTACCTGAGCGACCAAATGTTCCCTTAAGTTCTCTTTGAGGTACCGGAAGCGGGAAGCGGGAAGCGGGACGGAACAAAGCTTTGCAACTCGCTAGCTTTGAAACTCGGGCATATAATCAGGCATAAAAGCAAATATGCAACATGGCCACATGCCTTTTGACCATTTGGTGGTCACACCTTGGAAGTATCACAATCAAGTGTAAACAGAGGATTGCTTACAATGGAGAACTATCTCTAATGCTCTGAAGGTGAGCGTTGATGGTTTCTACCGTGGCAAGGAACAACATGATACATGATGTACCTACATTTGTGCGGATACCGGTTACTTACCAACACTAGCGCGTTTTCAACTCGTTTATTAATACTTTGAGTAGGCTAAACTACTGTTACGATAACAACTTGCACTCTTAACGACGAAGGACACCCAATTTTATCAGAGTTTATCCATATCCATCAGAATAATCGCAGTTCCAAGTGTCACATTTTTACTTTGTTCCATAATAATATAACTAACTCTACAAAAGAACTTCTTATTATGCTTCAAATTTGCAATAAGAGTTGATTTTTCGTCTCAAAAGACTAAAGGAGATCTTGACCCGGTTCCCAGTTTGCGGGTGATGTCGTGAGCCGGGCGCGGCGCGCGGTACAATGCTGCGTTCGTTAGAGGGGTGGCAGTGGACGCCGGAACAATTAAACAGTATACAAAGCACCGGCGAAACTTTGCCGGGAATGGAGTTTACTTTTAAGTTTTTGTTTTCAAACCTTAAAGTTGTGAACTATCCATATCGTAACACCTCAAAGGCAAGCAAGTTCGTACAACTTCAGGGACGTTTAATTTATTGTTATTTGTTTAATTTATTCTTTTCTGCTACTATATAAATAGTTATAGTACTATGTATGTGAAAAGTTAGAAAAAGTAGTTAAAACAGCATATAAACGAAATATGACAGGGTCAAGCAGCACTAAAGACCCATATAATACCTACCATTTAAAATAAGGTAATAATACTTGGCACTATAGTTCCAGTGATAGCGCCAAATAAATTATGAAGTTTGACATTAATCTACAATTTACCAAAATAACTGGTTGATATTTCACATAAAATATTTACCGCTTAATTGTGTGTTTACCAATTAGTCAACGACGGCATTATTATCTGAAATAGCGTTCTGATAAACCGGGTTACGAGTACGTTCATCCGCATAAGTTATTAACTTGGTTTAAAGGTAGGTACTCTGTAATTAATAAATGTTTGCATAATGGTAATTAAGGTATTGTATTAATTACTAATATTGTAAGCTGCTAGAACTTGTATAGTCCATAAATAGTAACGCATCCATTTACGAAAGGACCTCTCTAATATCAGGTGGATGGCATACTCGTTAAATCCCAAGAAGATCACAACTTATAGCCCAGACTGACTGCTGGTAACCTGTTAGAATATTTTAAACGCCTGTCGTGGTTTAAAACTAACCCTAGAACTGTTTTACACGAAAACAACAAAGTCTCCCTGACGCTAAACTGTTAAAGAGCCAGCGAGTGGGTCTTGAAGAATCGCTGAACAATGCCGCCAGCTTTGTTCAAGTGTTGAGTGTCGAGTGATGTGCAGGAGTCGAGTGTCGTGTAAGTGTCGAGAACTGCACTGGCGGGCGCGACTGAGCGACGTGCACAATGCCACCACTTCCCGAGGCTGCTTTGTTTTATTTCGATAGTTAAAAGACGTAGCGGCTTTTTTTTGACGAAGAAGATTTTTCGGCCGGCTTTTTTCTCCCGACCTACGATATGATAGTCATAAGGGCGCCTAAAGCGCGTTAAACCGATTGATATATTTGACTGTCATTATGTGAATAAAATAATGCCTTAGAATGAATAAAATAACTTGGTTTGATATAACTGCGATCATCTCTTTATCTGTGTCTTTGTCAACATCAACAACAACATTGTCGTGTATAAAGCCGATGGCATAATATGGTGTATAAAACTACGGGTGGAGGCGCAATTTTTGCTTAGTATCCGAGAATCATATCGAGGTGATGGAACTTGTGGTCCTACGAGTATATCGTTACTCTGCAGAAAGTACTACAACATAATAATGTTACGTATTTCATCTACAATTCATAGAAACAGAACTACCGTTTGGACAGAAGCAAAATATTTAGAATACGGACAAATCGGGCATGTATTCGTTTTTCATAATTCCAACGTTTTTGAATATTCCTATTGAATGCGCTTTGCGAATTTGTAATCTGGTTGTCGGACGTGAGCTGCGTTTTCTATTTTGAATTGTTAAACTTTCACTGCATTTAGTTTGATTATAAAATGGAAATGGAATAATTGGTGCTGTGTACTCGTACATATTATTTAGTTAGTTAATGAATTACAATTTGTTTATTGTGCTGTATTTCTAGCCGACTTAAAAGAGGAGGAGCTCCTTAATTCGTCTCCATTTTTTACCTCTGAAACCGATTCAGTTATTTATAGTTATTATAGAGTTAAATCTATGGTAAAATATACATAATGTGTCTAAGACTTTAGACAGATACATCACGAAATGCATTTAACGATGCCACGTCGATATACAAAAATGTACTATTAAACACTAAGATGTAGATGCTATAGAAAATATTGATAAAATATAAAGATTCTTCTTTTGGCGTCGCTACAAAAATTCTGTAATACACTCGGGATATAAATCAGTGGCACATACAGTCTTCTGAAATACATTATACAATTTTTTGCAAAAAAATCCGGTGCTTGAAATAATTTTACATATTTCAGAGAACGCAGCGATTTCATAGCAATCTCTGAACACAGAGTATGTAATATTATGTTCAGCTTACGTTATTGCATGCACATTTAGTAAGAGAATAACTAATTTCTATTTAATTATAAACTAAACTAATAAACTTCTTTTATACCGTGGAAGTAGCCATACTACTTAGTGGCTATTCAAGTTGTTCTAGAAAGAGAGAAGTGTAGCTGCCTGAAACTGCAAGCGTCCAGCATGTAGGCGATATGCTTAGCGAATACTAATGAAGTCGAGCAGAGCCTGTCTTCCTGTCAGCTTATTTACAGAACTAAACGAGGTTGGCTGGCGGGAGCCTCCACCTTAGCTACATTGTGTCGTTTAGGCATCCGTCTATGGAAATATTTAGGTGTTAAAGGAATAAACACTATAGATTAAGAGTCAAGGGTACAATTTTTGGAGGGTTTATTTGATGAAGCGTATCCATTTGAAATACGAACATTTATACGAAGATACGATTCAAATACAAAATTACACGAAGATTGAAAGCGATAGTCAATTAAATACTACACAAATACTTTTTATTACACACCAAGAAAACAGCAGCGGTCTTATTTAGACAAGCGATCACTGAAAACATAAAAATTAACTTAAAGTTGAATAAGTGCGTAGTACTAACTGACATTTTTGTCACCTGTACACTGATTTATGATGTTCATAAATATGATGAAGCAAATCTCAGTTAGTTCGTGTATACTCAATACGAAGAATAAAATGTTAGGTATAACTGAAGTAGGTCCTTTCAAGCATTGGCGAGACACGTGATAAGCCACACAAGTCGCAGCTCTCCTGGATAATGGCATGCAATGCGGTCGGATCCCTTGCGGGCGATCGGAGAAGGAATTAATTAAATTTAGTTTCTAATCGTAAGCCGGTGCCAGTTGCTGGCTCCCGGAGGACCTCAAGTAGCATTCCAATGTCCAATGTATTGGCTATCCCGGAATGTTACCTTTATGTACGACTAATTACAAATGTTTGTAGCGGCTAGGTGCATATGCCTTAAATTATTTCGTATGATTTTAAAATAATACAAACAGCAAATTGACTTAACCCAGTTTTAAACGCGATATTTACTACGCATACCTATAAATATCATCAACCTATTGCAGTCCCACTGCTGGTCACGGGTCTCAAGGCCATCACAAAATACAGGCATGTCACAAATTTTAAAATAGTGGATGTCTGTAAAAAATCTCAACCAAAAGTATTATTTAAATATGTAAATACCTGTCTTCTTCTAGTTACAAATTCGTCAGCGCCTCGTTATGATCGCTTTGAACTGTGATAAATTAGATTCGCGCACAATAATTAATCTAATCCCAAAGATTAGGCGCTGCCTTGTCTAATGTGTAATAATGAACTTGTGAATATCATATGATCCCAGCTTAAATGCTTGCTACGTACGGACACAACGCTCTACGTTTTTCAGCTTTAGTGTCTTGAAACACAGCTTTTTTAAAAACGGCTTTGAGAATTTTATAATGATACGACTAAAACAAATTCCTCTACCGATTCTATTTTAAGACAATCTCTCTAACCCATGTAAATACGAGTAACTGCCTACGCTCCATAATAAATTCGTGTTTTGAACCTATATGGCCGATCAACTAGCGACCTAAAGCAACTAGATACAGAAGGTAAACAAATCTTGTAGGCTCTCACCAGATTTAGGTTTCTTTGTAGCTCTAAGTTCAACCCAATTTGCATTGCCACGCGCCGAACCCCATTTGTAACCATTAGCGATGCCTGACTCCGAGTCCGATAAGACTTAACCATTCAAGTACGAGGCTCAGTCAAGTGTTGAGGGTTCCGTAGGGTCAGGGTAACAAAATAAAATGTTTTCGATGTCACTACAAAAATACGTCAATGACATTTAATTTGAAATTAAGAAGTGGTACAACGATAAATAATCAATCTTAGATTCAATTATTACAGCTGTAGTAGGTAGATACATAAAACATAGTAATATAAAACAACATGAAATTATTACATCATACTGTACGAGTAGAGTCTAGAATGAGAAAAAACATTCAAAAAATAAAAAAAAACAAAAATATTTTATTTTTATTAATATTTAAACATTTTACAAGTAATGGATTCTCCCCTGTTAAGTTTTTTAAAAACCTGTGTCAGGAGAGGACTCACACACATTTAAACAGCGTAAGTTTATTTTGTTGGAAAAATATCACGAAGTTACGGATTTTTGAAATACTCACAGAATGATGACTGAATGAAAGCACGATATTTTGGTGCACTTGCATGCACCTTGTCACGAACAAGTAGAGGGTCGGAGGGATTTTTTGATACTGAAGTAGACACAGAACCCTAAAATCTCATCTGTTTCGCACGCGGTTTGTTTGTGAGCCGGTTGCTGCTATAATTTATTTATTTGGTTAGGACGTAGGACGGGACCGTAATGAACCTTTTTGTTTCGAACAAATATTTAATTATGCTAATTAGACGCCAGCTGACGACTGGACTGAGATGGAAATACAGGTATTTTCTATTGATTGCCGCTTACAAATATGTCCCAGTGGATGTTGTACCCTTTCGCAGGCAAAATTAAATGTGACTTGTTCGAGGACTCATATTAACATCTAATACGTACCTTTTAGTTTGACCTGTTTCATAACAGACAGTATTTTAATTCGATTGTAATGTAACCTGGAAATTAAAATATAAATTTAAATTGTGACAGACTTCAATAGTTTATTTAAGAGTCTGTGTCCTATGCATAAGTTATATAGACAGAAAATGGCACAGACTCCAAAAAAATTATTACCATCTGTGGAAATTAATTTTTTGTTGCTTTTATCTCGAAATCGGTTTTCATTTTTACTTAAAAGCTAGGCACTAATACTAAGCACTTGTTATGTAGTAAATAAAAAAGCTATGTAAGTCCTTGAGCGCATAGCTCACGTCCGAAGCGAGGCGAGCGCCGCCGCAGCGATTTATCTAGCTAGTGTCAAGTTGAACAGACATCCTCCACACCGATTGTAACATTTCTTTAAAAATTTTAAGAAACATTTTTCAACAGTCTTCAAAGGAGTTTTTTAGGTCTACTTATTAAGCAAAGACGAGATTAGAAATCAGTAAATACTGTTGTCTAATCTAGTCTAGACCGTCAGTATTTACCAACAGTATTAATTTATTTTTCAACAGACTTCAAAAAAGGAGACGACTGTATTTATTTGTTACCTCATAATTTTTGATTATTTTTTTATTTAAAAACTTTCCGTGCTTTCCGTTTGGTCCCATTTCAATTTGGTCCAATTCTGACAATGCATGAGAAAACCATAATTATGTTACCTACCTATGTCTTAAATTTGCATTAAGTTGTTGTCAAAACGCGAGTTGTAATTACTCATCAAGTGATAATGTGAGCCATCTGTTCATCGTACAAGGAATACTGCCGTTCATTAGCCATCGCATAACAATCAGAGCAAATGTTGTTTCTTGTCTGTGCTAAGCACGTGTGGTTTGTAGTGGCATGTCCGCATGTCCGCACACCGCATGCTCCGGCACCTCGTCGACCGCACGCCACTGCGCACTGCTCCTAATCACAAATATTATGAACTGTTGACAGTACTCGTACTTGCATGTGGCTAAATGTGGCTTATACCATTAGATATTAAGTTGTTGTAGGGAGGTTTTCCATTCTTAAGGCAGAAGGTAAGGTGTGGACGTAAATATTTAATAATGATATTACTAATAAATGAAGAAATAAATGAAATAACCGATTGCGCAAAAAATATTGACCTTCAAAGGGCAGAAGTGGGGAAGTCTTGAAGGTACAATGAACTTCGGTGTAATACAACTTATAGTGTTCAAAGAATCATAATGGCAAAATCATAGAAGCGTTTCGACTGACCAACAAGTTGACTACTAGGTACTTATAGCAGATCGAGCAGGGTCAGGGGATAGCATAGCAGTGTGAGCGGGGCGCGGGGCGCGGCGCGCGGGGCGACGCCGCAGGCTGCTATTTGCGCAACATGTTACTGTTTAACGCTTAGCAATGTTTGCAGCAAACAGTCAATTCCAAACAGAATTAGGAGAGTGGGGCGGTAGCGCCGCGGTGTTTACTAGTGTCTTTGATTTATAGTTCGTAAATAATATTTTGTAGTTGTAGGGCAGATTGGCCGACGAGTCCACGACTCGTGCAAATAACTTGTGCGCTTGTATTTTTTTAAATCGAAGAAACTCCAAGACGTACCTAGCCTCTGAATTTGGTTGGAATCTCTAAAAGGAGCACGTATTCATTACGTTAGTCATCATCAAGTTATAAAAGGTAATTGAATTATGACTTAATTCTTTTCACTTAAAGCCGTAGACGCGAAATTGCTAGTCAAGAGTCAAGACACACTAGTGAAATAGAATTTTTTTTCACTTTCAGTGTTTTTACAGCAAGATAAAGTGGCAACAGCCAAGACAGACGGTCATGTTTAATTCATATGTCGCCGGCGCTCAAGCACTGCGTTGTCTCGCAAATTAATAAAACAGCGAGAGAGCAGGTGCTGTCAGATGTCTTCAGTTACTGAAGTCGTTGGAATTACGATGAAGTAGTTAATAAAAACTTTACTTTGTTATAAGGGCTTTAAATAACAAAATAAGATATTTTAGGTTATGGTACCCTCTTCAAATAGTTTCGAAGTCCATGTGCTTTTCCAATGATGTCCAGAATGCCATAGTCTCCTCCTTTTTTGAAGTCTGTAAAGAAATGTAAAGGGCCGTGATAAAAAGCGATAGCATTGCGAGAGCGGTAGCTGTGACACTGGAGTGGTGTTGGCGGCGCGAGTGCTCTCCGCTGCTCGTTAAATTAAAACCTTCTCGTGGGAAACACCAAAAATACACTGACTGCATTGTACACCTTTGTCAAATTCACTATGCTTTTTCGTGAAAATATCTTGCCGATTTGAAAGAAACTTATGGCTACAGAACAGCATAGCGCAAAATTCACCATTGCTCAACAGTTAGATATTGAAATAGTGTTGACTAGAAGTCTATTATAAAAAGGTGTCTAACTTATTAGCGAATATATAGGGAAGGAAGGTGGAAAACGGATAACCTTTGTATTTATAATATATTAGACTGTACAAATAGCATAGAAATAGAAATAAATTAACAATTCCACCCCCAAAATTCCGTAACTTGTCGTCTTGACACACAGTATCTCGTTTCGTAAGTTCCAGAGATTGTGTCCGTCCGTGCGCGGTAAATATTAAAGCACCGCTGCCAACAAACTTGTTGAGACAGGCGCGTGGATTATTCAGAGATTTCGGTACCTTTAATACAACAGGAATATAGCATTAGAGTGCGGTTAGAGCGCGCACACTGCGCACACCCGCTGCCGCGTATGTGGGACATAGTCAATGATCTGCAATATTAAAGAAGGTTGAGCGGGATATTCAACACACGTGGTTAACATTCATAGAGCATCTGTTCCGTGAATCTAAATAATCCTACGTGTTGAGTTGCAATAAAAAGGTGTTAATGCGAATATAATTTTAAATAATTTACACATCACAAATTTACATATGACATATTAGATTTCGTTGAGTTTCTGTTTACGATTAGACATATTATTATATTAGGTAAGAATATGAAGGATAACAATAAACGAATGAAGGTTTTATAATTATTATTATTAACAATATAATACCTATATACTTGTAAGTTTTCTTACCTTATATTATGAATATTATACATATCGCGTGTACAGTGCCGCAGTACAACATAAACTGATTTGAGGTCATTAATTATTCCAGCGAATTTCAATCACATTATGAGTTAGAAACCCGGCCAGCCTAATGGCCAATTGTATTCAATATTCAGGAACCTGTCTATTTGAAGGCTATGTCTTGGCATGAGAGCCTTTCTGACCCCCAACTAGGGATGATGTAGGGCATAATTAAGTAATGGTTGTTTCGGTAAATATGTCAATAGATATAGAATTATCATAAAAAAAAAATTTCAGAAAAGCGTGATGGACTATGGACCTAAACCCTTCCCATAATTGAGAAGAGACCCGTGCCATGTAAGGACTGTAAGGAGTCGATGATTATGAATTACTCAATTCTATTTTAAAAAAAATGAGTATATTTAAATTAAATTATATCTGATAATCTTACATCTGCGTGCGATGCATCGAATCGGTATCATTTCTTTTAATAGCCATGATAAATACTTAGGCTAAGGAATAAAGTCTAAAGTCGTCAACCAAATCTTGCTTGCAATAAATCAGTTTTAGATAATGTCCTAAGCGGAAACAATAATAATTTTGCAACGGCTTACTTACACAAATGCTTGAGAAAACTAAGCTCTCTCAACTTTCGAGACAATAAATCAATTATTCCAGGTAACTCTAAGCCTATGAACAAGTCGTTCAGATATTCAGAAGCCTGTAATCACTGTCATTATTATCTCAAAATTTATAGAACTGTCAAGTTGACGTGGGATGGGACTGACTCGACCCAAAATTTACGGTCTCGAGGCCCGTCAGAATATGTGTTTATTTACTGAGGGTTCAGCTATTTTATACCAACGGTATTGTTGCTTTATTCACGACAGACTATTTACGAGTATTAAGGCCGGTATGAAGGAAATATTAAAATATGTTTAAGGAAGAAACAATGTCGGTCAAGTATAGTTATCGGTGTTAGTACGATTTCGACATTAACTTAGTTATTAAACTTAGACTCTACCATATTTTGTTAAAATGTAATGGTAGTGACGTTATGAAAATGCATAAGGTGCCGTGATGCTGACAGTTTGTGTAAGCACTGAACGGCGCGGTCAGCCGGCTGTTGCGTTATTTATGCACGACGCCATATTTTTCTCACTGTAAGGAACTCGTTACATGGCTTGACTCTCTTTTAGTATATTTTATTCTATTTACAAGGGAAATTTAGTGCTATTGAAGAATAACCACTGCAAAAGTCACAGATAAAATAGTTATATGTTGTGTTTTGGAAGGTTCTGTGCTAAGACGCCTCAGCAGTATGTATACTTGACTTAAGGAGTTTGCGCTTAGCATATCACCTCTAGTTATGTTCTAAGTTCTATCTTTTCTTCTCTACCACTAACGGAAAATCATTTTAAATGGACTTGACAGAGAGCTATAAGAGGAATGTAGTGCAAATGCTAAATCTGTGCAGTAGAGTCGATTATAATAGTTTTCGAAGTTTAGGACGTATCCGAAAATTAGTTTACTAAGTTTGAGAACTCCAGATTAAACGTCAGAATGACGGCTAGACTTACTCGTAGCATTAGGTACGTTAACTTCGCGAAATGATGTGCTGTCATAATAAAGAAACAATTTTAAACTTGGATAAACTTATTCCTATTGTTCAGCCGAGCGTGTTCTAATAACAAAAAGACGAGACTTCTAATTACTGCCAGTACTAGTAAGTAAGCAGTCGGGCACTTTAATGAAATAAGAGAGAGCAACTTTGTCTAAGCAACTTTTATTTTCTCAAGCATTTTAATGTAAATGTTGGTTGAAATATTCTTTGAACGTTTAAAACTAAACGTTCTATAAACACGACCTAAGACTAAGAGCTATAAATAGAAGGAAAATTGTTTTCAAGAAAACGTGTTTCAGGCGTCAAGCGACGAGATTAAACCATCGCATCTTGAAATTGGAAAGCATTTTCAAGTAAGCGTAACTCATACAAGTGGAGCGGAGACGTGGCTTGCGTGACCCGCGCCACTGCCTACTAGGAAATATAGCCTTTAGTTGTAAAATACAAAGAGCTATTTTGAAACTCATCTGGAAAATTCAGACATTTATATTGTTGACTGTGTCAAAGACTTTCAGCAAGGCTGTACTTACTCTGAGTTATCTTTGCTAATCTTAATTTATACCGTACAGTAGGTAATTGAAGTGTGTATTGTGTAAGGCCTAAAGCAGGGTTTCTCAAAGTTGGGTACGCGTACCACAGGGGGTGCATGAGTCATAGTGGTATAAAATTTCAATCTAACTAAAATACATGCACT
>DWQL01001228.1:0-11975 GCA_018231265.1 Noctuana haematospila | reverse complement strand
TAAACTTCCACAAACGATGCCGCGAGCGGGAGCCAGTTTGCCAAATCGTTAAAAGTTAAGGGTTGTAGTTCGACAAATTGGAGTATCCGATGCCGTTGTTAGTATAATTGCTCCATGTAATTAACGCGCGTCACGTCACGTCATTTTTGCCATTAAAGTTTGACGTCAAAGATCAAACCACAATAAATTAGAGATATAAAAAATATTAACATTCGAAATGATAAAAAATGTTCCTGTTTTTAACATAATTTCAATCCGGCAGGGATAGTCAAATTACACGTTTGGAAAGCGCACAAAATCAATCAATCAACGAGCTATGTTTTAAATGTTAAGATTACCTAATCTGAACTGTAAAGTAAGATACATGTAATGTTTAAATAAAATATGCACCGTTTTGTGTGGCTTTTTTTTCCATTTCTGTAGGAAGAAAAAAACGAATCGATTAAGGAAATAAATTTTCTTTAAGGTTCTGTAAAGAGCAGTAGCAGGTTAGATGACAGAATATTGTCCATTAGATTTGTAGGTTATACTAAACCTATTGAACAACCTGAACTCATTACAAGCCTACTAAAGTTTGATGTTTACCATTATAGCGTTAATCAAAATTGAAAAGCAAAACAAAAAGTAATATCGAACAATATCACTCGTAATTAACATTAGAAGGTGCTTTGAATGAATTGAAATAATTAAAACGGTTTTATTAGTACAATAAATAACACACGCAGACATGTAATTGAATTTTAAATTCATTAAACGGGAACACTTTTAATTAGTTTTTGCTGTACTTTATTAAAGGAGTACTCGTATGTTTAATTATAATGCTACCTAATTAATTTCATGAAAACCAAGCGAGACCGCAGTACGAAAAGTAGTTCATAAAAAATTATTAAAATACCAGCTTACATTATAATATCTAGGCAAAGAGTGTTTTTTAATCGTGGCTTTTATGTCAAGAAAATATTTTCATACACGATTTCACAAGGTAATGGCAAACAGAATACGTTATACGGAAATGGACTTGGAATACTAGCTGTCAGCGCAAAGCTTTTCTAGAGTCGAAAAGCTGACTTCTCGTCCGATATCGACAGTGACAACTTTAAGTCCGGCCCGCTGAATCTCGGCCATTTATATTAAAAATTCCTTTGACAGCGGTGGCTATCGAATAATGATTTGTGTACGTCACGCCAGCTTCCGCTGTCATACTTGCGCCAAATTTTCACCCGGGTTTTCTTTTACTATTTTTGACGTCCGCCGGACGCCGGGCACTGCGTTTATTTATTAACAAAATTCGTCCGTCTACCTAACGCGCCTCTCTCGAAAGCAATCAATAACGCCAATATGAGTTGTGTAACAATGGAATACGGTTCCCGTTTCGTTGGTCATACGGGTATGCGTTGCGGCGTTTCGTCGCACGCGGCCACCGTTTACGAGGCTGCATAGGCGCGACGCAGCAATGCGCCCGTGCGCTCCACCCATATCAATTTCGAATAGGTTTCCTATCCTATTCGACCAGCACGGCGAGATTGCGTTTTGAACGTTTTGTGCAAAACTGTTGCCCTAAATTAAACGCTTTAATAATAGAATAGAAATAAAACCAGACGGTCCTGTTGACGTACGGTAGTGGGGACCTAAACGGCGCGCGGCGCAGATTCGCTTTTAATATTCGATGAATTAGTCGTTTGTAACTTTAATGTAAATAGCGCGCTCGCCCTCAGCCTCGGTGCGTCACGGGCGACCGCATCGATATGGGATCATCGACTACAAACAAGTTCCAATTAGGGATAGTGCAGTTACAAATCAAATTTAACTGGGTCCTACCGTGCTCTAATTAGAGGTGTGGGTGCGGTGGTAGCGAACTAATCAGGTGGCTAAATAATGTAGTCGTGACGGCGTCGTTAGCGCTCGTGAGACAGACGTTATTAATTAACATCACTTCCCACATACACCGCACCCCATCTTCCCCACTGCCCGTCTCGTGTGCAGTGTGCAGTGTGCACGGGTGCGTCTCGTTTGAATGACTGACGGTAGCCCACTCGAGGATTCTGTTAATCGTTCTCATATTCAAACCACACCGAGAGGGTTTGATTGAAAATTTTTGGTGTTTTTATTTTCAATTAAGAGTTTATACGATTTCAAGTGAAGGTAAGTAATTTAGCTAACCTGTATTCTTCTGTAGTTGTCGTTTATCGTGATAGTCATTTGTAAGATATTTTGGAAAGTAAAAATGTAGTAGTATGCTAAGTTATTTGTAATACTCCCTATTTACAAAATATCCAGGCTATCTTATATAACGCAACATGTTTGTAATATCCTCGTATGCATGCAATAAAATATTATTATCCAAACAAACTCTGACAACAACTAAAGGAAAATATTTCATGATACACTTCTACTCGTATATTGCTTGTAAATGTTTGTACAATAAATCATGGTTTGTACCTACACTATGTACCTTCTGTATTGAAGCACCGATCGGCGATGTTCTTCCGATCTTACGACATGCGAGGTAAGGTTTCCAATTAAGAAGCTAGTATCAATTTATATGACAAAGACTTGAGGGTAGTGACATGATTGGCTTGTCTCGTGAATTTCTCGTGGGTTCCTGGTACAAGACTTGTCTTATTACAAACATGACCTATGCGCCACGAACTGTATAGATTAATGAATGATTGCGTCAGAGAAGGTTGCCAGTAGAGTTGTCAGACGTACTGTTAGACACACAAGTTGAAAGTAGTAGAGCACATAGTAGAGCTTCTACACATACAATTTTCGGCTTGCCAGGTCGGGATTCTACAGTAGTACATTTTCATATACGTTCATACTTGTAGGCAGCCGATAGTGCCGGGATTAGGCAGGTACTCGTAGAGCAGGTAAGCATTAAAAACAAGTTAAGACGACACACATCGGTTCATATAAAAAGTTATAAAAAAATTACTTCACGTACAAAAGTGTAGGTATGTATAAAAATTATGTATTGTATGTTTTGATCTGATTGAGTCTTGTGAATTCCTCGTGATCCTCTTAATACATTTCTTGTGACGACACAATGTCGGAACTCGGCTACATGTCTGCCAACACTCAACTAAATTGGGGACGAATACCAAGGTGTCAGTTATCGTCCTCGGATTTGTGCTACGGATGCTCGGAATATGGATGGGAATGTGAACCATCATGTCTAGATATTCCATCAAGTATTTCTTACATTACTTCATTGTATGGCATCGGAGTTCATTGTAAATGTAAACGCATGTGTGGAATTAAATGCATTTTCGAACCTAGATTATGTAGGAAAATGACGTTGATTAGAGTAGTTCATATGTGCAATAATAACAAAAAAATTATATATAATAATCGAGATCCAGCTGGGTCGTTGTCGCCCCGATAGGACACAGATACAAAACCTTACGCAAATTTCTTTACAAATTATATTTGAGATTGTAAGTACTAGGAAGAAAACATTTACAATACCAGGAACACATAAACTGATAGCCAGAGAATATAATATACGATGCATTGATTTGAACTTCATGTGTTCCCCGCTTTGAAAGCACATATCATGTCAGCACCAGAGCATCGTTAAATCTTCTCTGACAAATGCACTGTCTCTACAGAAATATTGTTCAAATCTAAGTACATAACATTTATAAATTTATCATATAATGTTAAATGAAGGCCGAAAGAAAAATAATTTATTTCTTTCTTTAAAACAATACAGTATTTACTTTTTTTAAGGCATGCCTCGCATTGATTTGAGAATCTATTCGCACGCACTACGCTGCGTGGAAAGTGCATTTAATGGTCTCGCCAGAACATCATTAAATCGACCCTGACAAATGTGTCGTGCATTTGTCAGGAACAATTATATCGCTGTCATTACAGTCAGTGACACTAGCATTGCTCCATGTATTTATATTAATGCAATTACTGATTTAAGCCGTGCTCGTTAATCAATGCATGCAGTACCGCGCGGAAGACTGTCTTGTTACCACAGCAAGAAATCAAGGCTACCCGGTTCATTAAAATCCATTGATATAATAAAAACTGGTAGATATATTCTAGCCTATTAGTGCTAGAGAAGTCTATTGGTGCAGTATAGTGGATATCAGTAATCGAATTTCAAACATAGATTGGTCGTTTGCCGGACGCAGTTAGATGCTGCGACGGACAGACAAAGAGACAAACGAAATTAATTGGGGTCATGCGCCGGCGGCGTAATCCAATCGCGTTGGAGCTCGTTCGTCTACAAGCCTTTTGCGTGGATCGGCTAAAGCAAGGAAGCTGGTTCAAAGTTTTGGTAGTCCCGTAGCAAAATTGTGCAAACCGCCACTAAACTGGTTGATAATCAAATTCCAATGCCCAATCCGTTTCGCCCTGACAGTAAATCTGTTATTTTCTTTGGGCTCTTCATTGTAGTCTTTATTAGGTAAACATTACTGTTATTGTCGCTCTGGCATTGTATTTTCAAGTCTTAGGAAAGGCCCATTATTCTTAGTTACTCGTCGATCCACTGCATCGGTACGCATATAATGGCAACCTACTAGCGACATTTGACCAATTACTCCGCGCAATTCCGAACAGCGATTAAGTCCAGGACAATATAGCACAAACCTTTGGCGTCTTGATGAGTTTGTCGTCAATTTGCGTACAATGTCAATTTGCGAGTAACGTTCGAGTCCGGGACACAGGGTCTCATTAGAGGCGAGCGGTTGCAATTAAAGCGTGCGTCTTTTGCGCGTTAACGAGCGGCCAAATTGGAACCCACCCGCCCTGGACACGTGCTTTCATAAAATACATCTTGACATCGCGTAATAAATATTTGCGCGATAATATGGTTCCATTTTCTACGTAATATGGGGTGGTTAGTGTTACGATTTTTGGACCTTTTTAAATAGTGAAGATTTTATATAACGTGTACATGTTACAAGGTATTATTACTATAAATTATGGACAGCTGCAGCCTCATTTGTGTCGCAGTAGTGAGATTTATCACACACGGAAAAAGAGCCTTGGAACTTCCTCCGTGTTAGTCTGCAACGATGCTAAAATATGATCTTCAGCGCCAAAATAATTACTATTGATGGATGGTTTCTTTTAGAGCAGTATATTACAAGCGTGATAAAAGACCTCCCTTTATAGCGAACGGGCTCACGTCGTTAAGTTTACCCCGCTGAGGCAATGTTTCAGCGGAAACAAATAGTTAATACTGTGCTGTAGAGCCTCCTATATTCCATTTTTTATTGCAGATTTATAACGCTGACGTCATTGTGTGACTTATACCAGGTGTCGCAGGAAGTAGTGTTAATCTAAAATCCTCGGGCAGACCATCATAAGTGGCATTAAAAAACCCCCATTTACGTTAAATTTTTTTTGCCGAAACTTTATAAGTTTTGGGTGCTTCTTGAGGTGCTCTACAGTACCTATATGGACAATACCTATAGCAAGAACATATAAGTCGTTTTTTTTTCATTAAGCTTCTTACCATGAAATAAGCAGTGTTTGTTTGGTGGATATCCAAAGCAAGCAGCAAATAGCAAATTAGCATGCACGCCACTCTGATGTTATGTGGTCACTCAAGTCCAACCTCAATTAGGAGAGAAGTCCTAACCTATGTGTCGAAGTTGTCAAATGTGGAAGTTAATTCAAATTCAAATTTTTATTTATTTGAACAACAAAGGTTCATGTGTTAGTAACAGTCACTTAAAACTATGTTAGTAGACATGTGGTATAATTATAGAATGCCTATCTTAATAACTCATGTACCTCAGAGGCACTCACTAATAATATAATCATGTAATGACTATATTGTATTAATGCCGTCTAAATTTTTTATACAATTTATATTATGGTATTTACATAAAACAAGATCTTTCAAATAATATTATTCATGTTACATAATATATGGGAAAGTGAATAAGTTGTTTACGAGGTCGTTAGTGGCTGATTGCTGATTGAGCCGCAATTGATTGACTAACGACACATCGAGGAACCACTGGCGCCCCCTTGGAGTTAACGTTCGTTTTTCTCAATTAAATATATTGAAATATGTACATATTACCAGGCTATTCAATGCAAATTCTAAAGAAATCCATGACGTTTCTAACAATTTTGCTCTAGGACTAGGTCTTCCCCGGATGTGGGCAGAGACTCCTGTCCAGCAGTGAGCTATATAAAAGGTTGAAAGTAATGGAGCCATTAACTCTAATTAAGCTTTTAGCAACTGGCCGATAGACGACATCAATCCTCAAGTTCTTTGACCACGTACAAAACAGAAACTCTTACATTAATAATTGTCTCAAAACATAATTTTCTTTGTAGAGTTTGGCACTAGTTGTCAATGTGTGAGTAAGAAGTTGGTTGTGGGTCGTTAGCGGCTGATTGCCGATTGAGCAGCAATTGCCTGATTGACGGCGCCCTAACGAACCGCCTTTAAGGGCTACGTGGATGTGTTTCGTAACGCCAACTTTTAAGGAGCGATATTTTAGCGGCTTTGAAATGTAGGCGTATGTTTGGAATTGCTTCCTTCACATTTTTTAAAGGTTCGACATTAAAAATGCCGCGAATAGAGAAACTGTCAACAGGAATACAGTGAAATACTCCTATTAGTAATAAAAATTCTAGCCCACTTGGCTAGAATTTTCAAGATGTATCTTGAAAATTGGATTGGATTCGAGAAGAATGGAAATTTTAATAGCAAATAGAGAAACTTAATTTTTTAACCCGCAAATAGTGTAAGCGCGAATAAGGAGCTTTTATTATGTATTTGATTACATTACTTACTTACTTGGTAATTTCAAAACATCCGATAAAATTTAGGCAATATTCATGTCTCTTCTTATTAACGTAGCGTTGTATAAAGGGTTGAAGCGGGAGTAATATTTTCGACTTGTAGTGAGGACTTAATGGCTAGGCAGTACATTTAGTTGTTAAACTTACTAGAAACTTTACACCTGAAGATAGGGACCTCTTTTCGGGGATATGTAAAAATAACGTTACCATTCCTGTATCGCTACAAAATCAAAAGTTGTGATTCGGTAGTGACGTAACAACGCACACGTAGACCCGCTACGTGCTACGAGTTTCTGATTGCAAGGTAGTTCAATCAAACAATTTGCTCTGATTGACGTCGTTGAATCTCTATGGGCATCTCTATTGGATTCATTTGTGTACACAAACTCCGGCATAGTACAGAATTCACTACGATGCACTATCCAAACAAATCATATTTAAACGAACCGTGAAGGTTTGTCAAATAAGACAACACTCGTAATAAATCATTGTAAGTTTAATTTAATCTTAATGTTTACTCAGCGCATTGTACCTTCCCACAGGCGGATCGGAAAACATAACACCTCGTCGACTAATATTGTGCGTACACAGTAATAAGCAGTATGAAACATCATCAGCGTCTTTGTGAAGCGAGACCGCAATTCATCATATCGGGACAAAAGGCGGCGTATAAACGCGGCGGTTGTTTGCGTGAAGCGTTAATTTCGTTAAGGAGTCTCAATCAGGGAAGACGTGTAAGTGAAGTCGGCGGGCGGTCGCCGCGGGAGCGATTCGAGCGAATTACCGTACCTGGAGGCGCGGGGGCCGACTCGTTAGTTGTTGTTTGCCGAGTGACGCGGGTCAATCAGCAGAGACATGCACGGAACCGCACTTCTTCATCCCTCCCCGCCCTGTCCCCTCGCCGCTCGTTAGGCCGCGCCGTCTCTGTCAACTGTGAGACGAGCTTTATCGAATCTACGACGCACGACCCGCGCCGCGGTTGGCCCACTCTTCGCTCCTAGTTTGGCTCGCAACCGCCGGTAAACAAGGGAAATCAGTGTAAAACGAATTTATATTTCCTTTATGAACGTTGAGCGGGAGATTGGCGACGTTCATTACCTGCTTAGTAGAACGGAAGACATCGATTTAGGAATTATTGCTTGAAACTTACCAGACTTTAACTTGCCTAATAATAGACCACAATATTTTTTAATACTAAGAGAAGGATATATTTAGTCTAGACTTCCTTCTAACAACCTCAGTATCATTCGCACTTTTAATTTGCCGCCAAGTTTTTGATTTAAAAAAGTTTGTAAAAAACTTGAGAATGCATAATAACAAGAACAAGTAACATAATAACAATTAAAATAAGAGGTATGTTAAACACGCAGAAGAACCTATCGGTAGGTATCGTTAAATGTGAGTGAACATTTTTTTTTAATTTATACCTAGATACAAATACTTATAGAATCAATAAGCGGAACACTATAAGATAAGAAAATCAAAACAAAGCAGACGATAGATAAGATATATGCCACAAGGGCGGCTGTTTAATTGAGTTGGGTTCCGTGCGTTTAGCTAATTAGCGGGCGTGCTCGGAGCAGCTGCGGTCTACGTGCGTTTTCTTAGCACTAATATAAAAATTATTTATTTGAGTTGTCTTTTGGTATTAACTACACAGTAGCCTAATATTTGACGACGCTCGTGGTGTAGTGGTTGCCATGCCGGTCCGCCAATCGAAGGGTCCTGTGTTCGATTTCCAGCAGGGCAAAAATTAAAATGATGAATTTCGATTTTCTATTCTCGGCCTGGGTGTTTGTCTTTGTATGTATCAATGGTACCTAAATACCAAGGAATCCTAGCGTAATGTGTTTGTATTTTTTTTTATACATGTAAGTGACTTACGATGTGAGCCATGGATAAATTTAAAAATTTCATAACGACTCAATTACGTGACTATTGTAATAGCACTCAGGTGGTGGTACGTGAAAAGTGCGAAATAATTTAAAAATAACCGCTTGAGTAGACCAAGATTCACAGTGGCCCACACAGCACAGGGTCTATCTATGTCACAAGGGTGTGCGGTTAATTGGGTTGGGTTTCGTGCGTTTAGCTAATGAGCGCACCCGGGCAGCTGCGGTCTACGTGCGGCGGCGCGCAATTTTGACGCTAGTATGAAATGTTTCTTTATATATAAAGGTACTTTTATAGTTATAAGTTTGTTGAGATTAATTTCAACTACCGGAACGAAGATTAGGCTTTTTATTGGTTCGATAAATAAATTAATGATGAAATAATTTAAATATTACTTAAGTTTATACTGAGGTTTTTGACAAATCTCGTACCTACCATCCATTCATCCAATAAGCTCTATTGTAATACGCGATTTCACCCGCGTTAAGGATTCTAATGTAATGCTTGATAGCTTATTATATAACCTTCCTCATGAATGTAGCTATCATACATAAAAATAATTTTTCAAATCCGACTTGTATTTTCAGAGATTAGCGCGTTCAAACAAACAAACAATAGATTAGTAAAGATGTGAACACGCCTAATCATGCAAGTAAGCAGTTATTACGCGAGATGACCTTACCTGAATCTGAACGACTAAACGTTCACTTATAAAAACACGTTTTTTAATAAATACTTCTATAAATTATCTATAGAAAATATGCGGGTGTGAGTAGGTACAAAGGGAAAATATCAAAGAAAAAAATAAATCTGTCAGTTTCGCGTGATTATTTACACGAATATAAATGTATATTTTTCCTAATTACCGCCTCGGAGTGCACATGAATGCAATAATTACTCGTAATGAAAAGGCGAAGGTATTTTAACGAAGAACATAATTATGAGTGTTGGTTCATGTTAATTAGGGATTAAGGAAAAATCCTTTCGACTTGGTTCATTTATGTTATTTAATCTCTGCTTTTGTCAACAATAGTTATTTCCAGTAATTATACTCTAATTACGTTAAATCTTGCTTTTTACCGCGTAATTGTTTCGATATTAATAAACTCTCTAAACCTTATTAGATCGTAAACTGGAAATTTCACGATAGAAATATAACGAGATACAGATAATATTATAACAATTAAAAATTCGCCCACTAAGTAAACATCATCAATTCATCATGTATAAAATTACTAAGAAAGAAAAAAATTCTATATAAATATACATTAGTATATAACTTTGTCGTTGATGCTTTACTAACGTTCCAAAATAACAGCAACTAATTAATTATAGCCGCTTGTTATTGTTACGTAAAACAATTCTCTAATAATACTCTTCACCAAATCATTAAAAATTCACCGCCGTACCTTCTGGCTCATAACGAGTTAAAAACTAGAAGACATGCGGTAGGTACAACGAAGTAACAGTTAATTAGTGACAAAATCAACGAAAAACTTTGCTACCGACATTCTAAATTAGTCCTTAGCGTTTTTTAACGAGCCCAATTTAGTCGGGCCGAGAGATTCCGTCAATCGTTGTTATGTGCAAAACTGTACTTTTTTGTCCCGGTCTCAGGTAGAAAATACAACGGTTCAAAGCATTTTCATAACAATGCGCCTGCGGCTTTCTCGGTATACTTTTTTGGGTGTTCGAAACGTTTGACAGACGCGCTATTGTCATCGTTAGATGATGAACTAAAAACTCTGCCGTTTATAGATAATCGATAAGAACGATCGAATAATGTCTGAACGAAATGCCAAATTTAGAGTTGCCTAATTAACGTTTTCAAACATGGCAAAGGCGGGTCACACTTACGAGTAAAATTGATCGTATACTTTAAAGATTCTAAAATACTGACCTTGTGTAGTCGCTTTTGCATAGGATCATTCCACCTTTGAAATAGAAGGAGCGGCCCATGTCTGCTAGAGCTTGGCCACAACACGTGCATTTGAGGCAGCCGTGGTGCCAGTATCTGTCGAGGGCGTGGAGGAGGAACCTTTCGACAATCTTGCCACCGCAGCCCGCGCATTCTTTGAGTGCCGGATTGTTGTTGTTGTGGGGGTAATCGTGGCCGTTGGCGGCGAAAGCGGCCTCCGGCGAGGGCGGGTGTGGCGAGCTGAGCTCCGCGTACCCGTGGTAGTGCGGGTTCATGCTCAACGCGCTCGCTGCCAGCTTGACGGTTGGAGCGGGGACCGCTCGCACCGACCACCACAACTACACGCCCTGGAACAAAGAACATACTCTATGAAAGTGATACAAACAATCTTTGTTTTGCAGACAATGATGTTCTTAAGAATTTAAATATTTTTTAAACAACTTGACCCGTTGAACTGATTTTTCTTCACGACCTTTCGGCACCGGCATAGGCTTGCGGACGGCCGCGTTTATAAAATTTTCCAATTAGCAATTTCATACAATTAGGAGCGGGGCGAAGGTTGGAGGGGTGGGGGGTGCGGTGCGTCAACCCGATCCAATTAGCTCGCGGCCGGCGGAGCGGCGGGACGCCGTCTGAGCGGCCCTGTCGCCATAAAACTTAATTAAACGTTTTAAAACAAGTATTCATTAAAGAATAATCAAGCTTATGTAGTCATAAATAACCGGATTGTCCCGCGCGGAACGGGTGCCGTAATTAAGACTGCACAGAGTTGATCAAACGCACTGATTTGAAACTACCCTTCATTAGGAGAACGCGAGGCGGGCGCGGGAGCTTCCGCTGCGGTGCAGAAACTAATTAAGAATAACGGACGCTTTAAAAGCGTAATTAATTTAGATTGTAATTCTATTTCTCCGAGAGTAAAGTAGACAATTATTTCAGTAGCCCTTTCTTTTGGAGCGATTTGCTTTGCTAAATGTAATTTGGTTAATTTTTGTGTCCAACGCTGCAAAGGGTTGTTAGCTTTGTTGAGATTATATTTTTGAATCCCGCGTGTTTGGAATAAAATATGGGCTGAAATGAGTTGACTATTAAATTGGTCATTGCATAAGAAGGTCAATCGAGGTAAAAGAAAAAGAAAACCTCCATTTCCGCTTGTATTTAATTCAGAATCAAATGAGAGTAGGTACAAATAGCAAATTTTGTTTTTGAATCACTTTTTCTTCCTACAACTGAGGTTGTAACAGCCAAACAAGAACACTATGTTGAAACCAGTGGCGTAGCTACCAAGGGGCTAGGCGGGGCAGTGCCCCGGGGCCCTCGAATCCTTACCAGAGAATCTCAATCGAACCGAACTTTTGAAAATTTCTTCCATTTTCAA